>JARJED010103775.1:0-11359 GCA_030264515.1 Sepedophilus sp. GC000190 | reverse complement strand
TTGAAATAAAAACTTTGAAAACTCTAATATTGGTGTCAGAAAACTTAATAAAAGTCAATTTTGCAATTTGAAAATTTTCAAAAAATTCGTAAAAAATATTAATAAATTTCAAAATTTCAAAAATTATATTTTGTGCATTCAAGAAACTATTGGACTATAATTTGTCCTAGATTTGAAATTAAAATTTTGAAAACTCTAATATTGATGACAGAAAACGTAATAAAAACGCAGTAAAAATCACTTTTGCAATTTCAAAATTTTCAATTTTTTTTTTAAATGTTGGTAATTTTTAAATTTTCAAAAACTAAATTTTGTACTATCATGCAACCATTTGGCTACAATTTGGCACATATTTGAAATAAAAACTTTGAAAACTCTAATATTGGTGACAGAAAACTTAATAAAAGTCAATTTTGCAATTTGAAAATTTTCAAAAAATTCGTAAAAAATATTAATAATTTTCAAAATTAAAAATTGGACTTCAATTTGTCATAAATTTTTGATTTTTTTCGCTCTCAGCAGCTTAATAATTATAAAATTTTCTCTTAATTAATTTTGAAACTTAATTATCTTCAACTGTAGCAATTTTCTTAATCGTTGTCAATCAATTTTCTTTCATCATATTGGACTAATTTTTATTACGACTAATTTACGAAAAATCCTAGTTCTCCTAATCTCATTTTAATGTCCCTATGCACAGTTTACCTGTTTCGAAATGAGTATTTCTTAATTAAATTTCTTTACGTTTTTGTTAATTGCCCACGAATCTCGATGGGTATTTATCAGGAAATTTCTCTGCATGTGTCGGCGTTTCATTTGAATATATTTCACTGCGAGCGCACAATTTTTTTTATTAACAAAAATGGGAGCAACAGAAACTAGTTTCTTTTAAAAACCTCTTCGACGATTCTAGAGAATTTGACAAAGCGTTTTGTGCGTGAAATCGTGCATGAAAAATTGAATAGTAATTTTTTCTTCGACAAAAATAATTTCACTTATTCAACAACCAAAAAAAAATGTTTGAATATATTACATAAATATAATTTTAAATTTTTTTATAAAATCTATAATAATTGGAAAATTAAAATAAGTTCATATATCATTTTTAGAAAATTAAAAATATTTATATTTTAAGAGAAGAAAAGTAAATTAAATAACTTACCGTCGCTGTAGACTGAATTGTGCCCGTGCTTGAAATAGCCCGGATGTCCGGAGTACTCGATGCCCGGACCCGATGGTCCGGATGGTGGACCGTGCGCTGATGGTACTCCGTGCCCGCTGGGAGGACCATGGCCCACGTATTCGCCTCCCGTATGTCCGTAACTCACTGGATGAGCATATTCATAATGCTCTGTATATAAAAAATATATATTATCATCGATTAGTAATAACATCCATTATGCAGCGATTAGTAACGCTTTAATGTCTTTTAAATTATGGCCACGAGAAGAACCGTGCGAGATAATTGCACCAATTAGTGTATTGATTTATATGTTTTGTATATTCGTGGTGTGATTTAATGCGAGAATAAAACCTAGTAGCAATAAAGAAAGCCGCACATATATAAATCAAATTTTTTTCAATTAAAATTTCGCTTTCATTCAAAGCAAAATTGTTTTTATCGTCACTTTTTCGCGGAATTGTTTTCTTAATACCTAATATCGCACATGTTCCTAATATCGCACACCATGATATTTTCCCCAATTCCTGCTGCATTTTAGTGCACACCAAGCTTGACATAGTGTGGCAAAGTAATAATAAAATAGAAGCCTAATATCGCACACCCCTGGGCGATATTAGGAAACGTTTTCCTAATATTTTTTTTAAATATATGTGCAATATGCAATTTTTTAATACTTGAGAACACTAACTAAATACCTTAAAACAATAACTTGCGGTTAATAATAATAAACAAATAAGAAGTTTCAAAAAATGTGCGATATTAGGCACAGTATCCCCAATAATGCACACCCTAAAACATTAAAGAAATCATATGTAACAATTAAGTAAAAGTTTCATGTTAATAGGATGAATAGTTTTAGAGTTATAGATCCACAAACAAACATATTTTTATTCTGTATGTAATAAAAATTACCTTCTTCTCCGTGATGTTCGTGGTGGTGATCATCTGGAATTATCATGAAGGCCGATGTGGCCAAAGCCTTTCCGACATTGGTAAGCACTTCGCCGCCGCCTTTAATAATTTTTCCTTTGGTTTGTAGCAGCTGGCCGCCTCCTTTGATCAGCTGCCCCTTTATCGCAATCACGCCGCCTTTGATCGCCTTCACAGCTTGCAGCAGAGTGTACAGCACCGACTTTTTAAACGACCACAAATCAAATTTGCCATAATCGTGCTGGAAATAAAAATTATTTTAAATAATTCTTCTAACAATCCACCCCATCCATCTATCCATCCACATCGATTTGTATTAATTTTAGTCATCAGTATAATTATTTTTAATTGCAAATATTTATTCTTATAGGTTTCTATACAAAATAAAGTTTCTTTTTGTATAGAGAACCGTAATTTATTTAGTTAAAAGTATAATATGTTATAAGTGAATAGTGCTATGTTTAAAAACAGGGCGGAGGTGGGTGGGTGGGGAGCACATAGCAGCTCCAAACATACACTTAATTAAATAATATATCCTTTACTATTTTAATAGTTCTTTATGAATATTGCATTGCAAATTAAAATATAACGAGCAATTAAAATTGTAATGAATGTATACTTTAAGTAAGTATAAGTGTGGCGACTCACGTACACCACATATGTGCTGTGCTGTCAACCCACCCTCAAACCCCAACCTGTTCGTTTTCGTTATAGTCGTCAGTATTTTTTAATTTTTCATTCTTAATATTTATTTGTGCATTTCTTTAAAGAGTAAACCGATTTTAATTAATGGCAACGCAGCAATTTTTTTATACACTATAGCCTATCATTGCTGCCAACTATTTAAGAACAAATTTGTTTATTTTGAGAAGTTTATTTCAATTATTTCTATATTTACTAGCAAGAAATACAAAAAAAAAAGTTCTTAAATTCAAACGCGATTTTAGTAAACTGCAACACTGTACAAAATTATACACTATAACTTATCATTATTGCCAACTATTTAAAAACAAATTTGTTCATTCCCAGAATTATATTTTAATTATTTATATATTTTCCACCAAGAAATACAAAAAAATTAGTTCGTCAATTTAGTACAGATTTTAGTAAATTGAAATACTGTAAAAAAATTATACACTATAACTTATCATTATTGCCAACTATTTAAGAACAAATTTTCTTATTTTCGCATTTATATTTCAATTATTTTTACAGTTTCCAGGAAGGAATTCAAATAAAATTCGTTTCTACAATTATGCACCGATTGTAGTAAATGGCAACACTGTAAAAAATATACGCCACCGTTTAACATTGTTTTATTCTATTTAAGTGGCGATTTGTTTATTTTCGAAATTTTATTTCGATTAATTTCATATTTATCAGCAATAAATGCAAATAAGGTTCATTTCCTTAATTATAAGCTGAGTTTAGTAAATGGCAACACTGCGGAAATTTTATACTGTACAATCTATTATATTATACATATACACATTGTAGCCAACAATTTAAAAGTAGATTTCTTAATTTTCAAAATTATTCTTCAATTATTTCAATATTTATCAGCAACAAATAAAAATAAATCGTTGATTCGTTAATTTTAAACCGATTTTAGTGAATGGCAACACCGTACAAAAATATACACAATACTTCATCATTGTTACCAAGTATCTAATAACAATTTTGTTTGTTTTCGTATTTTAATTTCAATTATTTGTACTTTTACCAAGCAGGAAATTAAAATAAAATTTGTTTCTACAATTATGCAACGATTTTAGTAAATGGCAACACAGCAAAAAAAATACACTATGGCTTATCATTTTCCAATTATTTAAGAACAATTTTGTTTATTTTGGCATTTTTATTTAAATTATTTTTATATTTAACAGGAAGAAACACTGTAAAAATATACGCTGCAGTCTAACATTGTTTCCAACTATTTAAGTAAATATTTGTTTGTTTTGGCAATTTTATTTTAATTATTTTCATATTTATCAGCACTAAATGCAAATAAGGTTAATTTCCTTAATTAAAAGCTGATTTTAGTAAATGGCAACACTGCGGAAATTTTATACTGTACAGTCTATCATTGTAACCAACCAGTTGAAAACATATTTGTTAATTTTCGAAATTATTTTTTAATTATTTTAATATTTATCAGCAACAAATCAAAATAATTTTTTTTCCTTAATTTTAAACCGATTCTAGTGAATGGCAACACCGCAAAAAGTATATACTATACTTTATCATTGTTGCCAAGTATCTAAGAACAATTTTATTTATTTTCGTATTTTTATTGAAATTATTGTTACATTTACCAGGGAGGAAATAAAAATAAAATTTGTTTCTACAATTATGCACCGATTTTAGTAAATGGCAACACTGTAAAAAATATATGCTGATGTCTAACATTGCTGCCAACTATTTAAGTATTGATTTCTTTATTTTCACAATTTTATTTTAATTATTTTTAGATTTATCGGCAATAAAAGCAGACAAGGATAATTTATTTCATTATAAACCGATTTTAGTACATGGCAACACTGCAGAAATTTTACACATTATAGTTTATCATTGTTGCCAGCCATTTAGAAATCTATTTGGTAATTTTCAAAATTATTCTTAAATTCCCTTAATATTTATAAGCAATAAATCGAAATAAATTTCGTTTCGTCATCTTTAAACTAATTTTAGTAAATGGCAACATCGCAAAAAAATATATACTATAGATTATCGTTGTTTCCAACTATTTAAGAAGAATTTTGTTTATTTTCGAATTTATTATTTAATTATTTTTACATCTACCAGGAAGAAATTCAAATAAAATTAATTTCTACAATTATGCTCCCATTTTAGTGATTGGCAACACTGTAAAAATACACGGCATAGTCTAGCATTGTTGCCAACTATTTATGTAGAGATTATTTTATTTTCGGAATTTTATTTTAATTATTTTCATATTTATCAGCAATAAATGTAAATATGATTAATTTCTTTAATTATAAACCAATTTTATTAAATTGCAACACTGCGAAAATTTTATGCATTGTTGCCAGCCATTTAAAAATCGATTTATTTAATTTTCAAAATTATTCTTAAATTGTTCTAATATTTATCTGCAATAAATTCAAATAAATTTCGCTTCGCCAATTTTAAACCGATTGTAGTAAATGGCAACACCGCAAAAATATGCACTATACTTTATAATTGTTGCCAAGTATTTAAGAACAATTTTGTTCATTTTCGTATTTTTATTTCAATTACGTTTACATTTACCAAGGAGGAAATTAAAATAAAATTTGTTTCTACAATTATGCACCGATTTTAAGAAATTTAAAAAAAAAATATGAAAATCATCGATTTTTAATGAATTTCCTTAGATTTTCAAAAATTTACATTGATATTCACCCAATTTTGTAGAAATTTCATTGAATTGTTGTTGAATTTTCATCAGATTTCGTTTTATATCGATTAAATTTTATTTAAATTATTAAAATTTCATTAAAATTTTAATAAATCAATCAAACATAAAAAAATAGAATTTCGTTAAATTTGATTGAATTTGCTCGCACTTTAGAGTATATAAAAAATCCTCTTTCTTGGCTGATAATATGAGAAATTATTCCGGATCCTTGTAAAATTAACAAGTATCTTCTTAAAATGATGAACCATTGTATATAAAATTTTCGCAGTGTTGCGCTTTACTAAAATCATTTTAAAATTAAAGAAATTAAACTTGTTTGCATTTACCTTTGATAAATATGAAGATAGTTAAAATAAAATTACGCAAATCCACAAATCTGGACTTAAATCGTTGGCAACAGTGTTAGGCTGTAGCGTATATTTTTTACTGTGTTGCCATTTACTAAAATCGGTGAACAATTGTAGAAATGAATTTTATTTGAATTTCCTTCTGGTAAATGTAAAAATAATTGAAATTTAAGTGGAAAAATAAACAAAATTGCTCTTGAGTTGTTGGCAACATTGATAAACTATAGTGTATAATTTTTTTTGCAGTGTTGCCATTCACTTAAATCCGTTTAAAACTGAGGAAACCATTTATTTGTATTTATTGCTGATAAATATTAAAATAAATGAAGAATAATTTCGAATATTAACAAATCTATTTTAAAATTGTTTACTAAAACGATAGACTTTCGAGTATAAAATTTTCACAGTGTTGCAATTTATTAAAATCGGCTTATAATTAAAGAAATTAAACCTTATTTGCATCTAGTGCCGATAAAAATGAAAATAATTAAAATAAAATTCGGAAAATAAGAAAATCTCTACATAAATAGTTGGCAACAATGTTAGACTGAAGCGTATATTTTTTACAGTGTTGCTATTTATTACAATCGGACCATAATTTTAAAAACGAATTATATTTGAGTTTCCTTCTAGTAAATGTAAAAATAATTGAAATTTAAATGGGGAAATAAACAAAATTGTTCTTGAATTGGTGGCAACATTGATAAACTATTGTGTATATTTTATTGCAGTGTTGCCATTCTCTAAAATCAGTTTAAAACTGACGAAACGATATATTTGTATTTATTGCTGATAAATATTAAAATATTTGAAGAATAATTTCGAAAATTCACAAATCTATTTTAAAATTGTTGGCCAACATGGTAGACTTTCAAGTATAAAATTTTCACAGTGTTGCAATTTATTAAAATCGGCTTATAATTAAAGTAATTAACCTTATTTGCATCTATTGCTGATAAATATGAAAATAATAAAAATAAAATTCGTAAAATAAGAAAATCGCTACATAAATAGTTGGCAACAATGTTAGACTGTAGCGTATATTTTTTACAGTGTTGCAATTTATTATAATCGGTGCATAATTGTAAAAACGAATTATATTTGAGTTTCTTCCTAGTAAATGTAAAAATAATTAAAATATAAATATAAAAATAAACAAAATTGTTCTTAAATAGTTGACAACAATGATACGTTATAGTGTATAATTTTTTTGCAGTGTTGCCATTTACTAAAATTGACGGAACAAAATTAATTTGGATTTGTTACTGATAAATAGTAAAATAATTGAAGAATAATTGTGAAAATTAATAAATTTATTCTTAAATGTTTGACCACAATGATAGACTATAAAGAATAAAATTTGCGCAGTGTTGCCATTTACTAAAATTGACAAAACAAAATTAATTTGTATTTGTTGCTGATAAATACCAAAATAAATGAAGAATAATTTTGAAAATTAATAAATCTGTTCTTATATGGTTAGCCATAATAATATACTAAGGAGTATAAAATTTTCGCAGTGTTGCCATTTACTAAAATCAGCTTATGATTAAAGAAATTATTATTGTTGATAAACATGAAAATAATTAAATTAAATAAAATTGCAAAAATAAACAGATCAATACTTAAATCGTTGGCCACAATCTTAAGCTGTAGCGTATAAATTTTACAGTGTTGTCATTTACTACAATCGGTGAATAATAGTAGAAATAAATTATATTTCAATATCTTCCTGGTAAATGTAAAAGTAATTGAAATATAAACGCAAAAATATACAAAATTGTTCTTAGATAGTTGACAACAATGATACGCTATAGTGTATATTTTTTTTGCAGTGTTGCCATTTAGTAAAATTGACAAAACCAAATTAATTTGGATTTGTTACTCATAAATACTAATACTATTGCTAATAAATATTAAAATAATTGAAGAATAATTTCAAAAATTAGCAAATCTATTCATAAATGGTTAACTATAGTGGTAGACTATAGAGCATACAATTTCAGCAGTGTTGCCATTTGCTAAAATAAGCATATAATTAAAGAAATTAACTTTATCTGCATTTGTTGCTGATAAATATAAAAATAATCAAAATAAAATTCAGAAAATTAGCAAATCTCCACTTAAATAGATGACAACAATGTTAATTGGTAGCGTATATTTTTTACAGTGTTGCCGTTTGCTAAAGTCGGTGTGTAATTGCAGAAACGAATTTTATTTTAATTTATTTTTGATAAAAGTAAAAATAATTGAAATATAAATGCGAAATTAAACACAATCGATCTTAAATTGCTGCAAAAATTGATAATCTGTAGTGTATATTTTTTTGCGCTGTTGCCATTTACTAAATTCGGTTTAAAATTGACGAATCGAAATTTATTTCGATTTATTGCTGATAAATATTTAAATAATTAAAGAATAATTTTGAAAATTTTAAAATATTTATTTAAATGGCGGTTAACAATAATAAACTATAGTGTATAAAATTTTCGCTGTGTTGCAATTGACTAAAATCACCTTATAATTAAAAAAATTAACCTTATTTGCATTTATTGCTGAAAAATATAAAAATAATTTAAATTAAATTACGAAAATAAACAAATCTTTAGTGAATTAGTTGGCAACAATGTCAGACTGTACTGTATATTTTTTACAGTGTTGCCATTTACTAAAATCGGTGCATAATTGTAGAAACGAATTATATTTGAATTTCTTCTTGGTAATTGTAAAAATAATTGAAATATAATTGCGAAAATAAATAAAATTGTTCTTAAATAGTTGGGAATAATGATAAGTTATAGTGTATATTTTTTTGCAATGTTGCCATTTACTAAAATCCGTTTATAATGAAATTAATTAACCTTATTTGCATTTATTGCTGATAAATCTAAAAATAATTAAAATAAATACGAGAAAATTAACAAAATTGTTCTTCTATAGTTGACAACAATGATGAGCCATATAGTATATTTTTTGAAGTGTTGCAATTTACTAAAATCGGTTTAAAATTGACGAAACTATATTAATTTTGATTTATTGCTGATAAATGTTAAAATGATTGAAGAATAATTTTGAAAATTAACAAATATGTTTTCAAATGGTTGGCAACAATGATGGACTGTACAGTATAAAATTTACGCACTGTTGCCATTTACTAAAATCAGCTTATAATTAAAGAAATTAATATTATTTGCATTCATTGCTGATAAATATGAAATTAATGAAAATAAAATTGCAAAAATAAACAAATCTATACATAAGTAGTTGGCAACAATGTTAGACTGTAGCGTATATTTTTTTACAGTGTTGTCATTTACTAATATTGATGCATAAGTGTAAAAACAAATTTAGTATACTTTCTTTCAGTTAAATATAAAAATAATTGAAATAAAAATGCGAAAATAAACAAAATTGTTCTTAAATAGTTGACAATAATGATAAGCTATAGTGTATATTGTTTTTGCAGTGTTGTCATTTACAAAAACCGTTTAAAATTTGACGAAACGAAATTTATTTGGATTGGTTGCAGATAAATATTAACAAAAATTTAAAATAATTTTGAAAATTAAATAAATCGATTTTTAAACGGCTGGCAAACAATGCATAAAATTTTCGCAGTGTTGCAATTTAATAAAGTCGGTTTAAATTTGAAGAAATTAACCTTATTTATTTATTTATTGCTGATAAATATGAAAATAATTAAAATAAAATTCCGAAAATAAACAAATCTCTACATAAATAGTTGCCTACAATGCTAGACTACACCGTATATTTTTACAGTGTTGCAATTTACTAAAATCGATACATAATTGTAGAAACAAATTTTATTTGAATTTCTTCGTGGTAATTGTAAGAATAATTGAAATATAAATGCGAAAATAACTAAAATTGCCAAAAATCGAAAGTTTTAGTGTATAATTGTTTTGCAATGTTGCCATTTACTAAAATCAGTTAATAATGAAATAATTTAACCTTATTTGTATGTATTGCTGATAAATCTAAAAATAGTAAACAAGAAATTGCGAAAATAAAAAAATATCTACTTGAATAGTTGGCAACAATGTTAGACAATAGCATGCAAAAAAAAAAAAACTTTAAAAATCTTTGGGAAATCTGAGGATATCTTCGAGAATTGTAGACAGAATCTTGAAAATCATTCAAAAATCCTTTGAAAAGTTTCAAAACTGTTGATTTTTGAATATACGTTTTAAGAAATAGATGAAAATAAAAAAAAATCTAAAAACTTACAAAAAGGAGACAAAAAAAATCAATAAAATACATGAAAATCGTTGTAAATTTTAGAAAATAAATGTTTACGAATTTATCATATTTTTTTAACAATTTTATTTAATTTTCAATGAAAATATTTTAACAAAAACCCATAAATTTGAAAAATGTAGACACCGTATGTTATCAGTGAAATTTACATGTATAATAAATTCTATCGTAGTTTTCTACAGAGAAATGAATTAAAATGCAAATTCAAAATTAATTACACGTGAAGGATTTGAACCCTCGACCTCCAGCCGCTGTTACTCTACCACTGAGCTACCTAGACACTTATTTCTGTCTCTGGGGATAAGAGCCTCGGTAGCTCAGTGGTAGAGTAACAGCGTCTACAGCTGAAGGTCGTGGGTTCGAATCCCTCCGGAGAAATTAATTTTTGATTTGCATTTTAATTCATTTCTCTGTAGGAAACTACGATAGAATTTATTATACATGTTAATTAAAATTTGGTTCAAATCCAATAATTTTTATGGAAATTTAATAAAATGGAGTTTTGTAAAAAACTATTTGTTTTGCAGTTAATCCTTTGTTGGCTTGTTTTCCGGTGTTTATTTATGACTTATCATTTTTTTTTTAATTTACTTTGATTTACTTTGATACTTCAAAAAAGAAACAAATAAAATATTTCATGGGTTTTCAAGAGTTCTTGAAATATTTCTATTATTTTGTGAATAATGTAGAGGATTTTCCTGCATTTATAAAAACAAATTCAGCAAAGGACTCCGCACAATCCTTATGGGAAATGGCTCTCGGTGGATATTTCTGAAACTTTGGGAAAATGTTCTACTCAGCTTTCTGATCAAAAGTCTCCATGGGCCCGAGGCTCGAAAATGGGCCGTAAACTACCTTTTATAGCAATTTTTCAGAAAAACTTATTAATGATAAATTAATCGGCTACTTAATTGTAATACATGTGGCAAGTTTGATAAAAAATATATTGAGTCGTTTTTGAGATACTTATGATAATGTCATATGGATGTGGATGACTACGTGATTGTTTTTTAAATACCACTTGATTTATATCAATGATTTTTTAAATAATGGTTTTAATTGTGATTTAAATCAAATAAGGTAAATCTGCTCCTCCCTTTTGAAAATTATTGAAATTCATTGCGAAATTTTCAAAGATTATTGAATAATCTTCAAAAATCATAGAAAAATGTATGAATTGAAAAATCAATACATTTTATT
>JARJED010103690.1:0-12988 GCA_030264515.1 Sepedophilus sp. GC000190 | reverse complement strand
ATTTGACGCTCGTATCGTTGTCATTACGTTAGGTTAGCAAATAAAAAATATTATATTTATTTTATAAAAAGACGCAAATTATAAAAGATAGTATAAAAACTCGTTAACAAGTCAATTTATAGCACTCGTCCGTTAAAATACTCGCCGCTACGAGGCTCTGGACACGTACTATGAAACCTGACTAATAAAAATCGTTGTTTGATATATTATGTAGTATTAGTTTTTGAATGTGATACCAACTTCAAATCATTATTTTTGTTGCAGACTGGTGATAGAATTTTGGAAGTAAGTGGTGTGAGCTTGAAGAATGTGAGTCACGAGAGGGCTGTGGAGGCCATCAAGTTCGCTAAGAATCCAGTGATGTTCGTTGTACAGTCATTACTTCCACCGGTTAGTGTATACTATAACTGACTAGACATGTTTATAACCTTGATATTAAAAATACAATTTTGCGAAGAGCAGAAGATGAAAAAATAACTGATATTAGAAGAGATATTATTAGCTTGCATATTTATGTCGGAACTATTAGATTAGATAATTTTTCTAACAACGAAATTATTAGAGTATATCATTGACACACTAGTTTCGGCCCAATGACGAAACTTATTGACTCTCTTCACTAACAATTCCGCTCTTCGAATTTATATTTTCATATTAGTATATTAATCTGAGGTGGGAAATATTTCATTAGAGCCTTGGGCTTATATGGCCGAGAGGCGAAGCCTCAAGTTCAGAATGAAACTTCCACCGAAGTATGTATGCTATTTTATTCTCATCCTTAATCATTAAAATAGCTTTCTGAGATGAAAATAAGAATTTGATGTTTTACTTACATATTTGGCATATTTGAGTGTTGTTAGGCAACGCTACAAATACTTCCCGTCAAAGGGTTGTAATAATCGTTGTTATTGCAGTTAAAAATGACCTATTTTCCAAACTCAAAAAGGTTATGAATTAACATATTACTGTAATGATTGTGAATAAAATAATAACTAATATCAAATCTTAAAAATAGCAGTTACTTCTTTACCATCTGCTCTTTGTCAGGTTATCTTCTCTATAGTCATTATTATTAATACTAGTCAACTCTCTTCTTTACTTCTTCGTTTCACAGTTCGGCTTAATTGATAAATTAATCATATAGTTTCAAACTATTAAGTGAATAATGATTTAGATTTTTTTTTAATATTTTATGAATTTGGTTCTTTATTGCAGACTTCTAGTCATAGCATTCGTACTACAAATGATATATCAGCTGAACAAGTTCAAGTTTCTAAAGCACCCATTATCGATACACCCACGAAGGAAATCAATGATACTAGAGCATCAATCAAAAAGGTAAGTTTAGTACATGTTTTAATGCAATTAAACTAAACCAACAAGATTCCAAAGGGCATAAGTACAAAATATCTGAATTACAAAAACTTATTATACAGGAACACGAAATATAAGAACAGTTGAGTTAATCTAAACTAAGTCATAGCTACTTTATTTTTATTTCTAGTCATATGAAGAATATCACTTACATATTAGTCATTGAAATAAGCCCTTTTTTATTATAAAGTATTAGCTGATGAAATAAGACAGAGGTTAGCGAAAATTCTCTTAAAAACTCATTACATGAAAAATATGTGTGAAGAAAATTCCAATGTATTTAATTACTTTTAATAATCGTTGCTTTCTATTTTGTTTCAAGCCAACATTGTCTACTCATAAATCGGTGGAATTCTCTGAGGAAGTGAAAGTTAACAGTTTCCAGAAAACCGTTGAGTCTAGCGAAGAAAGCGATGATGAAGAGGATGTTCGAGAAATGGCGGGAAGAACTGTGTCTGCCAAAGGAATGGAGGTAAATAAATTATGTTGTATGCACAAACTACCTGAAAGGATTATTTGTTGATACATATTCGTAATCATTTATGAGGTCATCGCTTGACTTTTATTGTTCATTTATATTATGGCCTTTGTGTATTACATTTGTATTTATAACACATGATGTGCAGCAGATACAAAAGTCGTCGTCTGATGGTTGAGTGTTCTAAATATCCTTTATATTTTCTACAAAATAAGAAAAGACGAACGTTTCTGCGTCTTCCAGTACACTTCTTCAATAAGACTACTGAGCTAACAACTGTCTTTTTGTTTTCTTACGTTGTGGGAAATGTTCTATTTGGGTGCATGTTTCTTATTACTACATATTATCTATCGTAACTCAGTACACTTGACTTAATACATCAATTAAATATGATGAAAAGTCGATAACAACTTTGCGGACATAATCTCAATATTTAGATTAAATTTTCGATGGGATTTCTACCTTATTTGGACACAATTCCTACACCTTAAATTCAGAAACAGTTTATGGATTGTTGGTGTAGACAAAAGAATCACAAACTCTCAAAGAAGAAGTCGCAGGCAATTAGCAAGATTTATTTTACCAATTCAGGTCACCATTGTGTGATATTCCACAATTTCGATTTTTATCGTAGTAACTCAGTTGTTTCGCTTGCACCATCTCGTAATAACCACATGTCTTTCAGATTAGTGTCGTTAAATTGAAGTCTAGTATCATGTTAGAGGTAATTTTAATTGAGAAGAATCTTATGCAGATGACGAATTTGCGTCTGTCGAATTTATTTTGTTTGGAGAGTGAGGCAGTGTTAAAATTTATTGTTTTACAGTGATAATTTATGTCATATTGTCTGGTCTCACTACCAGATACACTAAGATATTCTTGCCTTAACTTGCTTAACCGTAGCGTTACTTTGATATTGATTCATTTTATATTAGGTCGGTGAAAAACATTCCATAATATGTACTATAATTGTTTGTAAAGTAAACCGATAATCAACTTTATTTACTTTAAATATCTATGTCACTGTAGTATTTATGGTTGCAATCAAAATACTTGACTATTGCAAAGTTCTTCTATATTCAAATTATTTATACAGTAGTGTACATCAAATTGAATCACAATTATGCAGAAATGTTTCATGAACAGAACATTAGTGTGTCAGCCGAGTTGTAAGGGATATTTGTCTGATTAGTTACACAATTAATCCGGTGATTTTTTTGGGATGCCCTTTATTTAAGTCTGCGGACCAAACTATTATTGTATAATTTTCAAACATCCAACGTCAATGACGATCATAGTTTAAGCTAACTTACAAATACTGTTAATGATAAATAATTTGATAATAATTCTGTTTTATATAACTCTATTTTATGTAATATATAATAAGAAGTAAATGTATACTTATATTGTCATCTAATATAGCTCACATGTGAGGGGTGCTGTTCCTCCAATTTATTTTGTGTACACCTCAACATATCTTGCATCAAAGGCTTTTAAAACTCATCTATCCCTCAAACCTCAACATTTTGGGATATCCTGCCCTTCAGCGTATTTCTCAAATCATACAATCTCGAAAATCCGAGTCAACAAATACTTTATACCCTTACTAAAGTCCCAACTCCTTGCATTATATTTTCGGTTATAAAATGAATCAGTATGTTTTGTGCACGGACTTCAACCATAGATAAAGCAACCTTTCGCCGGTACTGAGTATCCACAAAAGGTTTTTATTGTATTTTCAACTGAAACCGCTAGGGTCGTTAGTGCTCCGTATTGTCAATTTTTGGCCTGAATTTGCACATAATAATATTTATAGATTTGCTAATAGTAAGTAGGAGTATAGGATGTAATACATTTTTTAGAATTATTGGCTATGGAAATTGCTTGAGCTACATGGATATTGTCAAATCGTTACCTTAGAATTACCGGTATAATGTTCTATGTTAATTATTCCCCATTAAGGTAGAACTGTATAATACTAAGGTGACGAGATGTATTGGAATGTTGTTGCGGGAAGAAGCAAAAAAACATGAAAGTGTGCAAAACATTGTTTTTCTTAGTGAACCGGGAAAAACAATCAAGTGATTCTATGTCATAAATTCATCGCGTCAAGACATGACAGCGTTTATGTTTGTGTCCCTTAAAAATTCAAAATTTTAGTGGAGCATGCAAGAGCCTGCTAAGAAGACACATTCACGGATACCTCGCTTCACTGGCCGCAGTAGTGTTCACGTAGCGACAGACAGTGAAATCGAGACCACGCATAAATCACCATTACCATCGAAGTCGCCGATTCCGTCGCAGAAACCGTGCGAGCAGCCGATCAGAAAGAACCGGAAATGGAAGAGGCCTTTGCTGAGGGGAGAAGACCGTATGACGGTCATAAACTTTACTCATGACAATAGGGATGCGATGAAGCGTAAGAAAGCGATGCGCAGTACCAGTTCCCTGCAGGACTTCAACACGACGACGGTCCGTTTAAGTGCGAACGGCGTACACGGTAGCGATACAAACTTTTGCAAGAAGCGCAAGGAGTGTACAAACAATCGGTCGCCGCGCAAGGTCGAGCTGAATGTCGAAACGAATCAGTATGACAACCTGCACATATACAACTCGGCAATGGAGAACCCAATCGTGCCTTTCTGCAACGCGCTGTCAATGTCGGACTATTCAAATCAGGATCTAGAGATATCGCAGTCCACCGAACCGAGCAAAGTATACAAGTCGAATCAGAACAGTAACAGCATCATCGATGAGATCGTCGATAAGAATACGAGTTACAGCTTGACCAATCTCAGCCGTTCGAATGATAATATCAAGGACTGTGCGCTGATAAATAGGAGCAGGAGCACATGCCTGAGCACCTGCAAGAAGACCAGAAGCAAGAGCGTGTGCAGTGAACGACGCGGCAGCATGGAACGCAAGGAAAAATCCAACAGCATCCATGATGACTCCAATAAGCTCAGCAATGACGGTAAACTGAGTTCAAAATCAGATCCGGATGTGCTGCTATTACTAAGAAAGGACATGCCGAAGAACGCCGATATAAATCAAATTAACATCGACAAAATCGGAGATCAACCGAATAACGTTTCGGTCGAAATGAAGAAACTGGTTAATGAAAACTCGTACTTTCAATCAGGGCGTATTTCATTGTCCAATAGCTCCCATACGATGGTGACACCGAAGCGTTGTGATGCGATTATCGATTTGGTGGATCAACCACAGACGCTGAAGACTAACGAACAAAATAATAAAATGCTTATGAAGGATCTGGACCCTATCGAGAAATGCGAATTGTACATTAATTCGCTACCAAGCGAAAGTAGCCATACGGAAGTTAAATTACCGATGCAGACCATTGTCGAAGAAGAAAAGGAGATGAAGGAGGTGACTATCAAGAATGCGACAAGCAGATCAGAACTGAATACTAGGGCTAGCAGCACCACGATTTTTGTGGACAGCGTCAAATCCATGCTGGGGAATATTGTTGATAAAAATGTTTGTAAGATCAGCGGCGTAGACATCGGTACTTGTACTGAAACCGTGCAGAACGATAAGGCTTTCTTGGAGGAAATCAAAGGTATATTGGACAAACTTTGCTCGGAGAAGGGACACCGTCCAGCATCCAAATGTTCAGAGGTCCACCTAGACACAGACAATACGCTATTCATCAAACAGTGCATAGAAGAAACGGTTACAAATGCATTTAATATAACTTTCGCCCATTTCATAAAGAATGCGCGCCTGCCTGATCAGAACAGTGAACCGGCGACCTCGGGAACAATGAGCGACTTCAAATCCAATCTACAGACCGAAATGATGAACATATTCAGCAATAAAATCGACCTCAACATCTTGAAAGTGTCGGTGGAAACCAATACGACGGAAGATATGTGGCTGAATCATTTGGAATATGTGATCTGCAAGAACGACGTTAGTACGGACGATACGGAGAAATGCGTCACGCCCGATAAGAAGGTTAAATTCAGAAATATTAACAAAATATATCGACAGTATACCAGTACGGCTTCCAAGAAGGTGGTAATTGGCACCAAACATCACGACGGGCAAATCTGCAATAAAAGCATTAAGAAATATAAAATGCGCCATCCGAATCATGACGACAATACATTGGAACGCATCATCATAATTGAAACCACCTACAAGCCGAAAAGTTCCACTGTGAGTACAGTCGATAGCACATTAACTAATCCACCCTCATCATGTCAGTTCGAAGATATTAAAGTTTCTCCTAGCACACATGAACCGAAGCACTTACCGCCAAGAGTCAACTCCAGCGCAGTGGAAATTCAGAGCCCCGTAATAGTTACCGAGGAGGTCCAGAAGCCGCCCAAGCGGAAACGCAGGAGGCGACGAGCAGTTAACAAACAAGAATCGGACAGCTTCAACGAAAAGTTTAACGACTCTACAATAAGTTTGGAGGGCAATGATCGAGATGCAGATAACTCGCTACAGAATGAGCCCAATATGAAAATCCGCCAGTCTGATAATAAAGAAAGTTATGCCAACATATTAAAGAGTGCTCATAAACGGGGTTGCAATTCCATTAAGACTTTTAAGTACTGGCGGCCAAAGACACCGACGAATAACCCCCCGACTGAACAACTTTTACGCTCAAGATATCGTTCTGTGGACAACTTAAAGCACGAGCAGCAACGTAGGTGCTCCTCGAAGCAAGCACTGGACGATTACAACAAGCACGCGATGCAAGACTCCTTTACGTCGATAGATGCCAGTAAAAGTAAGAACGTGCTGGTTCCTATAAACCAACGGCAGCTTTCCAATCAACCTCAAGCACAACAAAGCAATGAGCAACTAGTTGCTTCGCAAGTTAATAAATCCGACCGGCCCAAATCTAGAAGGAAACGGTTTTACCGTATTAGCACGAGCGAAAAATTATGGGAACAGCACATTTTGGAATCTGACGAGGACTATATATGGGTAAATAACTCTGATGGCATTTCTGAAAACAAATCTAAAAATATAAATTTTCATATTCCTGTTAAAACAGAAGAATTAAAGCGGGCGGAGACTGCCTCCAGCGAAGACAACGAGGATGAAGCCAAAGTACAAAACAATGACTCGGAACGGAAGTTATGGGAGGATGTGGAGGATAAGCCGTCGTATGAGGAGAACACATGGACGCTGAAATGGAATGACGAAAAACACTGGGATGACCCGGCGAAGACCTGGACTAAGAACGAGGATGTCGCTCCGCATGAGCAGAAGTGGAATTATAATTCTAGCTGCCAAAGCATCGACTACATTTTGGCCGAGCAAGCTCGGCAGATAGCGATATTTGAAGCCACTAGACAAATCGATCCTCAGGACAATTTCTTGATACCCGTAACAAACACCACTCCGCCGAATACGAGTCTGTCCACTCCGCCTCTTCAGATACCGTTGAGCAATAATACAAGCAACCAGACCATTTTACCGCAAACTCCTCCTTACCAGTGCACCCCTCCGCCTAGCAGAAACGTCTGTTCCCGTAAGAGGGACTTCAGCTGCGAAGCCTGTCAAATACCCTCGAACAGTAATGCCGTTTCTGTCAACTCCTCCTATCAGCAGCAATACGTGCTGCCATCTCTCGACGCCTCTAGTCAAAATGCACCAGTTAATAAAGTTCCAAGTTATAGTAGTTATGTCAATTATACGAATCACACAAACTCATATTCTCACAATGAAAATTACATGAACCTAAACATGGACAGCAACTCGAGAATATCAGTGCCATTGTACAAAAACTACCCACCAGTAGCTGTGAAGTGTGATGATCAAACTAGTATTAGTAGTAATAAGAAAGTGAATAGCAGCCTAAGTAAATTAACGTGTAACCTTGATACATACAATAAGAGTGTAAACTCGGTTGAAAAATGGAGACACAAATTGCGATCGTTGAGGCATGAAGTTACGCAGCTAATCAGCACCCAGAAGGAGAATCCTGAAGATGCCATCGCTACTACCGATGACGATGATGGGCGTCAAGCTAACATCATCATCGAGGGCAACTATATCACTAAGAATGCCGTCGAGAACAATCGAATCATAACCGGACGCCGGCAGCCGTACCAGCCGCCGCTGCCATCGCGAACGTTTGGTTTGCTCCCCCAAAGCCCATACAACTCCTACTATCAGAGTCAAACATACTACAACTCGAACGCGCATGTCTACGGCGACTATGTGAATCCCAGTCCTCAAGGCGATTGCGGCTCGACGATGAACGGCCTGGACCTGATGAATTATACGGGCAATGGCATAACCTGCACATCCGAATTGCACTACGGAAGTTCTTCTTCTATACAAGCGTACGGTTCAACAAACACGCGGAACGCTCATCGTAAAGACGTTCCTAGCGCTGCGATGTCAACGCTGAATTATCAGCGTCAGTTTGAAAATTCAAATTAAATTTTGTACCAGTAATTAGTCAAACCATTACAAAAACTTAAAATATGTCGCGTTTTTACACTCATTTCATTTTATTTTTTAACACATCTCAATTTATAACAAATATTTTATAGTACAGTAATTATTAAAAAATCTGAAAAAATGGGCATTTTCGTTGCTTTTATGACACACTGAATAAGAGTTAAACTACAAATACACAGGCATTCACTTCCTTACTGTAAGTTTTACTTTCATCTTCTACTTGTTTTACCGATTATGTACATTTGTTACCTCAACCTCCCCATACTAAGACGAGCTTACGATTATCTTATTTTTCCCTAGGGAGCCCAATCTGCGTTGCTAAAAATACAGCAGTAGTCTAGAACTATGCTTGTGATGCCTAGTTGCCGTGATCCGAATGTGGCCACCGCAGTGTTGTGTTACATTGATTCTTATATGACCATGCTTGTGACTCGCGGCAGCGGCTGATTTCAAAAAGTCTCTCGGCTGCTTTTTCGACGTTCAAGTCCAGCGTTCGGTTCGCTGCGAGCATGGCCGTATCCCAAGACTTACGTTAGGCGGTATGTAGGACAGACAATTGTCATAGCTTAGATTAAGAAATAGTCATTAATCGACGCAAGTCCAGCCGATTGACGATACGAGGACATGACTTCACGTCTCAGCTTTTGTTGCGAGGTTATAATTTATAATGAACAAACGCTTCATCAAGCAAAATACAGACAATAACTTCCTGTATCTCGTATCTCATCCTGCCGCATGTCACGCGTCGTGTCGTTCATATTATCGTACCGGGTTTCATGGTAACTTTGTTTCAGTTTAGTTTTCAGTACTTTCAATTTTTCCCGTCTACTGAAAACTCTTAAAAAATATGCATTAGTATATGAGATGCTCTAAATCTAACGGAGTTTTCGATCAAGTGTAATTTTTGGAATGGTTGTGAAATTGATTGTTTCCATTGCAATTTAAGGACGTTCATCAACAAAACATGATTTACGATGAAAAAATGTCCGAATTTAAAAGGTCAAATTTTCAATGTTTTTGAAAAAATGTTTTTTTTAATGGTTTTACAAAAGTGTTTTTGAAGAATTATCTTTAAGGATCATAAAGAATTTTGAAAAAAAGTTATATGAATTTTGAATAAAGGTTTATTAAAAACTTGATTTTATAGGAATGCTTTCACTATCTGATCCTTTTTAAATACCATTACTCAAAGCCATAGTTCCTCTAAGCTGTTGTCTCTTGTGCCTAAGCTTAGAGCCAACAATGCAATATGTAAAAGTCAAGTGAATACGGGGCCTTTCACACTAAGTTATGAGAGTATGTAGGTAGACTAACGATTTTCGTCTTCCGTGTACTGTACAATGCATTCAGAAGTGAGTAACCTTTTACTTTAATTAACATTTGATTCACAGATTGACAGAGCGAGTGCTGCCAACCTGAAGCGGAGCAAAGAAGAGATTGCAGCAGATCCAGATCCGGAAGATGACTTCGGATATACAATGAGTAAGTCATTTATTTTCATAACATAACCAACAAGGAGCACTAGCGTGTGCGTTTAACCAGAGTTCTTGAGGAAAGAGTTGTTTCTTTTAAACTAAAATGGCATTGCAGATTCTAATCCAAATAATTCGGCAATTGTATTTTTATCGGGATTGTAATCTGCAACTTATATTTCCGAACATCATCCTTCTCCCTAACTACTGAGCTATCTGGTCGCTCATAAAAATACACAAAATATTGTTAGCAAAAAAAACTTCATTATTATTGAACGTGCAAAGGCTTTATAATTTCGATGGCTTGACGTCTTTGTAAACTGAATGTGTATCATAAACTGCATTTTCTTTAGCATGAGAAGCATTTATTTTTCGTAAAATTGCGTTTACATTATAATAATAGTTTTATAAATTTCATATTGCGCAATTTATGCCAATTATATAAACTTTCCCGGCACATCCTCCATACTACATCGGAACAGCGTTCTTATGTCGGACTAAATTATGTATATATATTTGAGTTAGCGGTTTTTGGCCACATGGAAGTAACCGCACTCCCAAACTTGGCGCACCCCCAAAACTTAAACTTTTGATTGTTGCACCGAAATCTATTTGCACTCAAACAATTTTGCATCCGCATTTTGTTGACAACGAAAACAAAAAAAGAGCAGCATAAGCGGACGAGGAGCAGCGTTAATGGCTTCATAACTGTAACATGACACATGAAAAGGGTTCAGCTTGTTAACTAATAGCCTGACGGGGATGAAGTTTTACTATGTGGCCCTGGATTAATGAGCTTAATGGGATTAGTTGCAAGCCCATAAATAAAGCGGGAAAGTGTTTTCGATGATGATGGAGATGGAGATCTATTAGGAAAATTTGATTGAAACTCATAGCTTCTAACATGTTTGCATTTATTGTAATGTTTGAAATGACAAATAATGATTTATTTGTTTATATGGAATTATTTATATTGAATAAAAAACATCAACGGCATTTGAAGATGAATTTATTGTGAATGCGAAGGTGCACTATATTTTGATTTGATTAAGCGGTAACTATTCTTCTAAATTAAGATTGATAGTCCCGACTCTCTCTTTTGTAATTCTTCAGGTTTTATTGTTGATGTTGGCTATATAGCTGCGCAATCCCATTTTCATCGCCGTTTATTTCGGCAACGTCGTCTATCCTTATTTGGAGCAGTGTGTTTGTTATATCCTTTTTTCGGCGATGTAACGAAAAGATTTCCGGGGACGTTTTAAATGCATGAAAATTTATGGTGCCGGAGGTGTTATCAAGGGTCCGACGCAAACGGAAATCTGTTTATAAACTCATAAATTATTCAAGGTGTAGGCGTAAGGGGGCGAGATTTTAATATCTTGGGAAGAAAATGTTGTGGGAAAACAGAAGAGCCTAGGAGTATAATGAATGGAAAATATTGTGATTTGATATATTATAAGCTTCACGTATTAGAAAGAAATGAATAAACAATATTAGAGGTCTCATTTCTATTCCTCAACTTGTCATTGTTTTTATTCGGTTCCTACCACATGTTTCGAAAAAAATATCAAGGAAAAATATGTTAAATGCACATGGCGTTTTGCCGGTGCAGCACACTCTATTTTCAGCGCTTTATTGATTCGAAAAAGAAGTTTTATTTCACAGAGTTCCTGTTTATACATATTTCCGAATCAAGCGAATTCCGATCCGCCGCAATTTCATAACTATCAACATTGAATCAAGACAAATATAAACTGAAGTACTAAATCGACACTAAAAATAACCAATACGTTTTTAAAACCCATTCAGAATAGTCCCATTCAATCTCTTGTCGTCTGTAACAGTTAGGCATGAAATTTAAAATGAATTTTTATGTGTATAACACCTTCTTAAATTTTAATTATAGCCTGCAGGTAGAACTTTCTTGTAATTAATTTAATTAAAAAGTTCTTTGCGCTGTCTCTTTCTTCTTTTGTTGGATGCAATTCGCTGATGTTAATTAGCAATTAATTATCAATATCGATTAGCTCGAAAAAAAGTCGGCTGTGAAGCACTCATTTGCCATAATATCAAATTGAAAGTAGGTATGATGGAATCTCCTGAAAATATAAAATATACAATTTACTTTTAATGAACTATGAAATTTTAAATGTCGCTCCTTTTTAGCGTTTTGTACGGAACGCTTTTGGGATCAGTTCGGTGTCCGTGTGTTTCTTCTTCGCATTTCCAACCTGCTTAACCTAGCAAACTGAAGTTTTACACACATATAGTATATAATGAATCCATATTAGGTTCGAAAAATCATTGCACAAAAAAAAGTAAATTTGGGGAAGAGGAGGGAAGTGGTCGCTCAAAAATAAAGTAGATCGACCACAGCGAGTGTGGTAACAAACGAAAGGTATTAACTTAAGATATTCAAATATATAAGTAATAATTTTATACATTAAATTCAGTTTAATAACATACTTCAAAAACTGCGAAAAAAGGTTACTTCCCTCCATCTCCCCAAGTATCGATAAAAAAATCTGAATAAAATTGAGAATGTGTAAACTTATTTGAAGGTTATAGAAAACCTATCAAGAGTTGTCTTATTTCAGTAGTTTATTTTTAGTTTTAAGAAAATAGCCGCGTTTGGC
This sequence comes from Sepedophilus sp. GC000190, assembly GCA_030264515.1. Taxonomy (NCBI): domain Eukaryota; kingdom Metazoa; phylum Arthropoda; class Insecta; order Coleoptera; family Staphylinidae; genus Sepedophilus; species Sepedophilus sp. GC000190. The sequence goes on along the minus strand of JARJED010103690.1, from coordinate 575 downwards.
ATGTGCGCAATTAGAGATTGCAATACAGGCAAATGCTCTTAAAATTGTTCCGGTAAATTTCCAATTTTTTACGGGTAATTCGATAAATTACGTATAGTAATTTACTGCCTAAACTGCGATTTCCGCACGAAGTCGAGTTGTAGGTACACACAAATACTCGAATGTGTCGATATAAAGGGTTATTCCTGTAACCACTGTAAAAGTGATTACTTTACGCATTCCAAACAGTGCGTAAAGTAACTGTTTTTTCTATCTGCATAAGAAATCTATATATAAAGACAATGAGCGGACAGTTTGAAGTACACACGTGACGAAACGCATCAAACAGATCACGTCCACACCCAAAATTTGTGTTGATGGATTTTGACGTTTTATGTCTAAAAATGTTTGTTAGGTTATGTACTTTAAAAAAACTGCTGGGCTTTTAAAAAATTCAATATGTAGGATTTAATATCGCGGCTACAAAGTCGATTTTCGAGATAACATTAATTAAATAGTGTAATAAAATGTTAATATTATTTTAAAAATATCACCTCAATACATATTAAATAGTTTTTAGGATCGCTAACTATGAA
>JARJED010103428.1:0-10510 GCA_030264515.1 Sepedophilus sp. GC000190 | reverse complement strand
CTTTTACCTCCTTTTCCATTCCTACTGCTTCCATTGTTATATTGAATTTTATCTCTTCGCAGATTACCTCTTGCTATTATTGCCACTCCTCCTCCTGGTTTGTCGTCTCTCCTGCCTCTTCTTCCTACCATTTTGAATCCTCTTAGTCCGAATTTATCCTTTGATTTTAATCTTGGAAACTTTTTCTTCTTTACAAATTAGCCTTAGCTCCTCTCTTTTCCATTGATATTCCATGTGGCAACCTTAAATATTTCTTCAAGCTGGTCTTCATTTTCCATATTGTTGTAGCATTTTCGGTAGTACACTCATTATTATTTCCGTCACTGATTGTGTAATCATTTCCTCATATTTTCCTCGTCCATGCTGACATTTTTATTTCCTGTGTTTGCCTCTTCGCTGTGGTTTTCCGTGTTACCATTCCTGCTCACTCCTGCATGTGAGAATCCCGGTTTCCTTTTTGATGATTCAATCCTTTGTCGTGCTTTTTCTTCTTTTTCTTTTTTGAAATTTTCTAGATGGGCTCTGCATTCATAGGAAAATGCCGGGTGTCCTCCTCCGCAATTTGCGCATTTCGCTTGATTTCCTCTCTGGTTTTTTGTCTGCAATTAAAGGATGCGTGTTCTCCTGCGCAGAACGGGCAGACTTCTTTGGTGTTGCATTGGTATTCCACGTGTCCATATCTCAAACATTTGAAACCTTTTGCCTTCTGCGGTTAGTGGCGCGTTGACCATAATGATGTCGTAGATCCTTGGGTTTGATTTGGGTCCTACTGTCATCCTTGTGACTTTGTTGTACAGTATTCTTGTATCCTGAAGTTCTTCGGTGCTCTTCTAGTCTGACACTACTTTTGGGACTCATTTTATGACCACCTTCAACTCTTTTTCTTCTCTCAGCTGGAAAAATTGGAAGCAATGTCATTCCTTGAAATCAAAGTGGCAATGTAGACAGTGTTATGATATTCATGACAGTTTAGCAATCTTTGTTATTGGGAAATGACATTCTTCAGGATTGTGGATAGTAAAAATGATAATTTGTCATTGCTGTTATATTTTAGAGGCTGCAACTTTTAAATGTTGAAATAACAATTTTAACATTGACATAACAGTTAAAATAGTATTTTTAGTACTGAAATAACATTTTTCTTAGTTGAAATCATATTTTTTACAATTAAAACATGTATTATGTTTGAAGTCAAAATTTTCAAATTTTATATAGTTTAATGTGAAACTTTTGATTATGAAACCGCATTCTTGACAGCTGAAATAACATTAATATATCATATTTTGTCATTGATTGCAAAGTCAAAATGTCTTGAAATGTCATTTTTGACATTAAAATTTAATAATCATCATAATAATTTAAATGTAATTTTTTATTTGATTTTAAACATTAAAATATCAATTTTACTGTTATTACGAGAATGTCATATTTGACAATTGAAATATATTTTTTATTCATTTGGTATTTTTGGATACTCATTTCTGAAATTTTAAATTACCTTTTTGATCATTAAAATGCAATTTTCAGCATTTGAACATTTTTAGTTGAAAATATCACTTGGTTATTTACAACATTTTTCACAATTTTCAACACATTTTTAATGATTTTAGTTTACAAAATTGTTGAAAAACACTATTTTTTAAATATTAAAAATGCATATCTATTTGAAAAAATATTGAAAGTTACTTCATTTCTTTGGAAAATTTAAAAAAAAGTGTTAGTATTTTTGGATTTCTATTATTTTTGTTGAAAATTTTAAAAATACTTGCTATTTTTTGGAGAATTTATGAAAAATATTAGGTTTTCTGGTAAATTTTCAAAATGCATTTTTATTTGATTTTTCAAAATGTATTGTTTTTTCAACCACTTTATTTGCACAAATATTTTGTTTGTAAAATTGTTGAAAAGTACTTTGTTTTTTAATTGTTTAAAAATTCTGAATTTCTATATACATTTTTGAAAATGTATTGAAAATCTTGAATTAAAAATTTTAATAACGCTTTTTTTGAATTTGTACAAATATTTTTGATAACCCTCGATTTTTTTTTAAATCAAAAATTATTATAAATAATTTAGTTTAAAAAAAACAGTTTTGATATTTTAAAAACACGCTTCATTTTTGATAATTTTTTAAAATGTGTACCTTGATTTTGTTTTGAGAATCAATTTGTTTTTTAATCCATTTTTTTTTAATTTTTGATAAGAATTTTGGACATCAGTTGATTTTTTATGAAATATAAAAATCTTTAAGTTTTCAGTGTGCATTTTTGATACATATTTTTTTTTTGTCAAATGTTACTTGTGTCGGTTGAAATTATATTTTTCACATATGAAATTACATTTTTCACAAATAAATTGTTATTTCTTGTTGCAAATATCACGGTCAGTTACAACAAAAATGTTGATATTTGAAATAGTTTGTTGTTTTTTCGGAAATTTAAATTATATTTTTTTATTGAAAATATCACTGTCGACTAAAAATCAAATGTTTGTTCAAATATTTTTTCTCTAAATTTTTGTATCTAATTCTTTATACAAATTTGTTTATAAAAATATTTTAACCCACCCTACCAATTTTTGTGAATTAAATAAAATGTAAAATTTCTCGATTGAGTGATAATTAATACAATTTATTTATTATTAAATGTACATTTTATTATGAAATACAATTTTTAAAAGTTATATTGTCATTTTAATAACAAAAATGTCATTTTGGCAGTTGAAATGTCTTTCGTATGGAAATGTCTTTTTTGAGAATTTAAATTTTGCACAGATTTAATTTCATTCGAATGGGCCCAAAATGAAGGGCACTTTATATGTAGGGGTGAAGAGGTAAATACAGTTTTGGAGTATTAATGGACTAGGATTATCAAATTCAATTAATATTTTAAATTTAGAAACAATAAATTGGCCATGGTGCTGAGAATGCAAATGCAATTTTAAGACTACTTTAGAATATTGAACTAAAAAATATGTTGTAGACATTTTAAAAAATATTTCAATTCGTTTAAATAATGGTGGGAAGTATCGATAGGGTGAATGTCATTTTGAAGAATGTTAGAATTACCATGGCAGATTAAAATTTAATATCTTCGTTTTTGTAAACATCTTCAATTTGCTAAAAATGATTGAATTATTGAATTTAAATTGGGTGATTTATATGAAAGGTTGCAAATGTATTTTCTAAACAGTTAATAAATAAAATTGAGTCAAGTAATCAATTAAAAAATTCATTATAGATCATAGAAGATAAAAATGTTTTATTGAAAATACCAATTCATTTGGAACTATATTAAAACCGTTGGTTACGTGTGACATGTTTCTGAATATAAAAACAATTCTTTTTGAATACTATTAAGGACATTATTTTTTTTTTTTTAATCATTAATAATTTTCTAAAAAACTTGTCTTAAAAATCCATTTCAACTATTAAAAATGCAATTTTAACTCAAATCATGTATTTTCTGTGATAATAATGCAAATTTAACCACGAAATTAAATAAAATTGTGACCGTGTTCGAAGATATAAAAAAATGATTTCGATGATTGGGAGTGACATTTGAGCTGCAAACATTGTAATTTAAATAATAAAAATCCCTATTGACTTGTGTGAAAATCGCAAGTGAAATGATCATATATGATTAAAACTTGCAATATCAACCATTAAAAATCCCAAACAATATTTTTTATTATTTACATTGTCAATTAATTTAAAACAAAATACTATCAATATATCATTTCAATCGTCGTTTCACATTTTAAAATATAATTTTCAAACAATTCTGACAAATTTCACTGTTCTTTAAATAATTTCATGAATTGTCAAAGAAATTATTTTAGTTTTCAAGATTTTTTGCTCATTTTGAATTAATCATACGATTGTTTAGATTTTTTTTAAGAAATCGTATCAAGTTTTCTAAAAGTTTTAAACAATTTTAATCATTTGTTCTTCATTTTTTTTTTTCAAGTTTCGATGTTATAAAATTATTTTCATTCTGTTTTTTTACAATTTGCCACGAATTTTCAAGAAGCTTTGACACATTCACGATTTATTGAGAGAGAGGTATAATATAAGCAACATTTTAAAGTTTTCACGATTTCCAAAACTTTTTCAAATTATTTTTACGAATTTTCAAATAAATTATTTTCGTTGTAATAAATTTGGACAAATTTTTAGGTCATTATTATATTTCGATAATTTTCACAATTTTTTATAATTATTAAACAATGTTTTGCGATTTTTTGCAAATTATTAAAGAATTATGTTTAGTTTGAAAAAATACTGCAATTCCAGGAACAATTAACATTTCTATTTTCATTCCTAGAACTAACAATTCATCAGATACTGTCAATATTCATTACTTAGTCTCTAAATCAATTATTTAAATCAATAAAACTACAAATTTTTACTAAATTTCTATGATTTTTTGGAATTTCATTAACTTCTCTTGCAAATTCAGCATAAATCATTAATTTGTCAAATAAATATTATTTAAATTTTCCTTATTTTTGTGGAATTTGGCTAAATATTTATTGAACTATTCATAAAATTTAATTGAAATTATTTTGAAACTTTTCTTTAAATTAATTAATTTAATTTTTTTTTTAATGAAATTCAATTTAATTAAATATATGATTATTTGAGTTTTTTTAATATGTGGCATTTTATGGGCAAGTCATTGATGTTTATTTTAATTTTATTGAATTTTATTCAAATTAGTTCTTATATATGTGAATTATTAATAAAAATAATTCAAATTTATTGAATATTTTTATTTAGTTGTAGAAAAAATTAATGAAATTCAATTAGATTTTTTTAAATACATATCTTTGTTATTTTTTGTGCAATATGTTTTATTTTCTCTGATGATGATGATGATGATTGATACTTTTTAAATTCATAGAAACTTGTTGAAATTAATAGCTAAATAATTGAATTTTTAATGAAATTGAAACTTGAAATTGGCAAATGAATTTCTAGAAGTGGAAACATATACAGAAAAATAAGAAAATATAGTATATATTTGCAGGCTTGATCAGATATAAATTATTTGATTTAAATCGCCATTAAAGTCATGATTTAAATCAAAATATTTTATCCCAAATAAATCATTGATTTAAAATAAGTTTTTTTTAATATTGTACACCAAAGAAAACATTAAAATTTCACAAAAACTCATCAATTCGTTTTAAAATATCGTTCTTTTTTTTCAAAATTTACTAAAAAGTCTTAAAACTTGGTGTTTTTTAAGTCAAGAAAACATAACTAAATTACAAAAATATTCTCATATTTCCATAAAATCACTACCTAGAAAGTTTGTACAAAACATAATTTATATTTTATCAACACTATTTCGTCATTCACTTTTTATTGCAAGTTATAAACAAAATCGTTTTTTAAGTTAATTGATGAAGCATTTTTGTCCTCTAGCGACAATTAGGGATTTAAATTTTTTCCCACAAATTCGAGTGATTTTACAAGAATTTAAAAAAAATTATATATATTTTTTTTTATAGAAAATAAACATTTAAAAAGTACTAAAAGAATATTTTCGTTTTTCTAAATTATCTTTCTATTCTCAATCTTTAAGTATAATTCTGTGATTCTCAAAAATGTTAATCAACATTTTAAGGATTTAAAAAAATATATGAGTACAAACGTTTAAAATATGAATAAAATTGTTTAAAAATACTTTAGTAATGGAAACCTTAAATATTAAAATGTTTACTACGATTTTACTGAATTTAGTTATGCTTAATGGAGTTTCTATGAAGCGAATATCTTTTGTTTCAAATTTATTGTTGAAATATCACCAAATTTAGGTATATTTTGCTAAAACAGCAAATGTCTTAAAATATTATTGAATTTTAATAAACACCATGAAAGATGGAATGCAATTAGACGTAAAAATACTGTCAAAAATGTCAATGCAATTGTTAAAATATCTAATATTGCCAAATTATATTTATAGATCTTCATTATGCGATTATTATTTTCAGAAAGGTATAAAACTGAAAAAATGTTTTATCAATTTGTAAAGGAAATCAATAAATTGTCATTAAATTCGACAATTATTGAAAATAATCAAAATTTTATAAATATTAAATTAATTTCAATTACATTTGATATAAGTGAAAACAAATGTTATAGAAAATAAATTAAATGGCATTGAAATTTGACAATGTATAAATTATTGTAAAAATTAGACTATTTTCTGCAAATGCTTTTGTATATTTATTATTATATATATTACAAGAAAAACAATGATTCTTTCGAACTAAATTTATAAGGAATTACAATTGAATTTATGCAATTTTTTTAATAAAATAATAATTAAATCACTTTAACATGATAGGAAAGGATTTTGTTTAGTAAATCTAACGTAAATCAAGAATTTTGTTTAAAAAGTAATGATTTAAAAAAAGCATTTTTTTTTAATCAAGTGATTTTCAATAGTTTCCAGAAATTTGCAAAAAAAAAATAGCATTTTTTTTTAATTTACCCAAAACAGTTTGCTTTTATATCAAGTGATTTTCAAAAATTTTCAATAATTTTTGTCAAAAAATCAATGAACTAAATAATTTTCAAGAAATGTTAATGATTTTTAAAGAATTTTGGATCATTAAAAAAATTAGTATGTAAATATTTTGAAAAAATCTTAAAAAGATACTGAAAAAAATGCACATTCAAAACTTGAAAATTCAAGTAATTTCAACAATTTTCCTAAGATTACTTAAAGATCTTTATATTTCACAAAAAAGCAAGTTATGTTCAGAATTCTAATCAAAAATTAAAAAAAAAAACAAGGATAGACAATTTCAATAAAAAAATGGATTTAGAAAAAAACGCTCTAAAGGTGATATATTGGCATACGTTTAGCAATTGATTCACGAACTAAAATTGAAATATTTCAGAGTGCCAATTTTTGAAGGTTCTATTTAAATTTTATTATTTTATATTTATTTTATATCAAATTCGCCTTTAGTAACAGAGAATTAATTATAATCGAATTGGATGACAGTGTAAGTTATTATTTAATTAACATTTCACGATTACTTCGTTTCGCAATGTTTTCGAGTTTGTATATATTTTTAATTCACGTACCAATTACAAGCTGTACTTGCACAAATAAGACACATCAGTATATTGATCTTTCAATTAAGAAATTCAACAGATAAATTTTACGTAGATATCATTGACCTCTGATTTTTTTATTTGTTTTGTGTATCTGGTGAATGCAATTTAATTTTTTTTATATAAGATTACTATATTACTTTTATTGTTCAATGGGTTTTAACGAATTTTCTATTGAATTTCTCCATAAATCATTAAAACAATTACTGCTATATATCAATTTTAATGAATTTCTATAAAAATCGTTTGATTTTAGCAAAATTTTAATATTTTTTTACGAAATTCCATCGATTTTTTTAAAGCGTAATGTGTTGGAACAAAAAAACGTAAAATAATATTATTTAAAATAAAATATTTTAATATAGTTACAGCATTTTTATGTCATTTTGTATTGTTTTATCTACAAAATAAAGTATAACTATCTAAATTAATTAATAACCGAAATATTAGGCAGAGTATAAAATGGGAAAAAATAAACACATATGTCAATTTAATAATGAAATGCGAATAGGACTTTATCTACTGCGTTTAGATTTTTTGATTCAATGCACAAGCATGAATAAATGCACATATGCCAAGAGGTCAATTTAAAAATTAAATTATTAATATAGACAAATTAATTCATAAATTGTAAGATAAATGTAATTAATTTTCATAAATAAATTAAATTGTACAAGCATGCCTACAAACTGTAAGTGATACCAAATGGAATGGTTGTTTATTTTAATAAATTCATTATTGCAATGTCATATACTTAATTAAAATTAGCATTTTATGTAAATTCATATTTATATTTCGCATACAGGTTGAATTAAGTTCAAAATTACACAAATAAAACTGTAGTTTTTACAAAACTTGAAACTACTACAGAATTCATGGCAAAGTCGCTAATTGACATTTATTGCAATGTTAACTTTAAAACTATATTGCTAGAAACAATTATGTTATAATTTAGTTTACTATTTACCATAATGTAATATAAGCTAATTATTTTGAACACAGTGCAGTAAGCTTTTCAATAATAAGATACGATAACAAATGATGTACTATAATAAAAAATACATTGTCACTTACACATCACTAATTTTTAAAATTATCACTTTAAATTAATATTTGCCATTTGATTTCCTATATACCGCTGGTATTTAATATTTTTCACTTGACTTTAATATTGGCCACTTGGATTTCATATCCATCAAAATTTATTATTTGCTAATTGTATTTCATAATTGTAACTTCTTATAACAAATTTGCAGTTGCGTTTAATATTTTTTATTTAGTTTCATAATTGTCACTTGAATTTAATATTTGCCGATTGGATTTAATGCTTGCTAATATATATATTTTTGCTTCATTTTAATATTTGTGAATTTTATAAGTTCTTTTAGTTTTTTCTCGGAGATTTTTTAGAGATCTTGCGCATTATTAAAAAATATTCAAATATATTTATCATATTTATTCATTTTTTCAATATTTTCATTAGGTTTTCAGTTGTACCTATCACGCCATTCCCTTTCGATGTAGGCGTATCTCTGCATGTAGTGTTAGGTATCTTACACTACAGGTTACGAGTTTTCAGAACTAAGGAACTAGTCCATGAAAACTATTTAAAATAAAATTATGAAAATTCCTTAAAAAAAATCAAGAACTTTTTAAAAGTTTATTGGGGTCGATAGCAAGCCGCTCGCCCTCTGGTGGAATAATATGGTAACTTCGAAAAGGGTTTATGGTTTACAAACACTGTATGAGTTTCTAACCTATTTAACAACTTTTTTTTTAAATGGTCCATTAAAATCAGCAAAACGAGGGCCCGCGAGGCGCGCTTGCGGTCGGCAGATCTCCACGTGTGAAAGATTAGAATTATTTTTATATCAGCTTGAGTTAAAAAATATATTGTTTATAATAATTAATGCAATTCAGAATTACATACCATTTCCTCATACTCAACAACAAAATATATTTTAGCGTGCGTTTTATTTACTGATCGCATTCAATTTTATTGTGCACAATTTTTTTTTAAATTCCAAAAAAAAAATTCTTTGCTTCAAAATTGTAACAATACAATAAAATATGCACTGTATTTTATCCATTTATGCTTTAATTGCAGCACTCACTTCATAGGTATTAATTTCACCAACTTAATAGGCTTATATTAAAAGTGAAATGTGAAAATAATGAAAAATTCGCCGACAAGGGGATTGTGCATTAATGGACGGTATATTGCAGCGCCTCTCTTGTACGCACAAAGCGCATAGTAATTTATTCATTCATTTGTTTTCATATAAATTAGCTAGATTTTAATTTAATTCGAAATTCATCTAATATGCATTTTATTAAACACTATTGATGTTTCAATAAGAAATTTAAATAAAATTAATACATTTAACAATATCATTGCTGATGCTAGTATACTAAATTTGATAGCATAATTTGCCATTGAAAATACATTTTTGACGTTTGTTTGTGCTCTTAAGCTATATATTTATATATTTCTAGCCAATTTCCTCACGTAAACAACATAATATAATTCATTGTACCAATAAATGAAAGTACATGTTTGGTCTCGAAGCATATCTAATTATATTGTCACTTATTAGTACTGCATGTTGCTTCTTACGCCATCTGTCTATGCATCCGTACCAACTCAGACGCTAATATGTAAAAGAATCATTCGTCAAGGTCCATTATTATTTGTTACTTTTCTTTCAATATATTCCGTTCCTAAATATAATTCGTGGTCGGTTTAATAATAAGTCCAAAGATTTAAGTAACACCAGTATATAAAAGGTAAATAATAAGATAATAAGCAGGCCACTTATTATATCACCCCTGAAAATATTCTATAAGAAATATTTTCTTTCATATTTTGCTACAATTTCATTACATCTGATGTTCCTCATGACATTATTATACGCATTAGCAGACGTGCTTTAAAAACTTTTTAAATTTCCGATATATATGAGTAACATTCAAATAGTAATGCCATTATCTCGTTGCCGAGTATTAAATCTAACAGTTGTAACTTCTGCACATTGTAGGTTCGTCTATGCCCTTGATATTTCAAAAGCCTTCGATCGCGTTTGACATTCTGCTCGTCTTAGCAAACTTTCATCCTATGTTATTAATCCCCAAATGTGTTCTTGGATAGCCAGCTATCTATCAAATCGCAAAATCGCTGCCATTGTAGACGGATTCCAATCAACCTTTCATTCTATCAACTCTGGTGTACCCCAGAGTGCTGTTCGAGCCCGAACCCTATTCTTATTGTACATCAACAACCAACTACACGCTACTCGTAATCCAATTAATAATTTGGCAAATGACAGCACCCTGCATTCCACCTTTTCCTCAAAAAGGCAATCTTTGCCGTTGCTA
>JARJED010103293.1:0-10390 GCA_030264515.1 Sepedophilus sp. GC000190 | reverse complement strand
CCCCCCCCTGCCCCCGCGTAACGTTGTTCAGGGACCCCCCCTCGGAGCGTTACGTAATATAAGGATGGCCCCTAAGTAAACTAGAGTAATTTATGTAATAAATGTTATATTCCCTCTATACCTTTTGATAATATTAACTATTCATCTCTAGAAATAAATCTACTAAATTCTAACAGATTATACTTCATATTTATTACTATATAATACAATAAGTCTCCACCTTCATCGTCACATTTTTATATAATACACAGGCATAATAACATCTTTTTTTTAAGTACAAGTGCCCTGCAAGAAACATCCTGCATCCAAAAATAAAAATAAGAAACAGGAAAAAATAATATGAAAAAAAAACTGCACTCACAAATTTAAATAACATTTACAAAAAAAAAAAAAAAAACGCTCATCCTCATTCTCGCCTTTACCTAATGTAATAACTATAACTATATAATATATCTATATAAAAAATGATAATAATACAACATTAGTTCATTTATATATAATAGATCGTACCATACTTATTTTTCCCAACAAACCTCTTATACAAAAAAGAAAATATTTAATTTCTATCATTTTTTTTACCCCCCCATATATATAATTTATATATAAAAAATGTACATTTTTTTCCTTCAAACTTAAACGCTATATTTACAAAAAAAGAAAATAGTAATAATAGTAAGAATTGTAACTTGAAACAAATAAGAGTTAATGCTTAGTTTTTTGTTTTTAAAGAAGAGAAGTAATAGATATAAACAGAACAGCAAATAAATAATAGTAAAATAGTACAAAAAACATATAAAAGAACATAAATTATAACTATTATAATATTACAAACAAAAAGAAGCAATACATGTGTGAATCCTGATTTCACAACACTGTTGTGAATTATGTGATAAAAAAGCTGGAATCATAATTATTATTGCAACGGGACAGAGCAAAATAAATTTATTGTTTTTGCAAAATAAGGATTACACCATGTATTGTTTATATTCCAGCGTGCGTTAAAATTATAAATTGTACAGTAACAAAATAAAGGCTTACAATGAAGTGCTCAAACTTTTAATATTGCGTTGTTCACATATTGTGTGTCTTCTCGTTTCGAGCCCAAATTATTTGAATGCGCTTGGACTCTAGCAGTTTCGTTTTATTTCAAAGCCCATTGTTTTTTTTCTTCTAAGAATACTGTCTATATATATTATTTTTAAGTAGTAGTAGTTTTTTGTCTAATACTGAGTTAAAAATTAAGTACAATCATTTAAGAGTAGTTGAGAGGAATGAAAGTGCTTTACTGCAAAATGTGTTATAAATTATAAGTTTTTTGGCTGTTGAATTAAAAACAACAATTTTACCTCTTTTTTTTTTAAAACATTAAATAAAAATATGTTATGGTTGTATGTCGAACATATTTTTTGTTGTTTTTTGTGATTATTTTTAATTAATTGACATTTAAAAAATACTATGAATAAATTCAAGTCAAACTTAATATAGAAATCTCCTGTTAATAAAATGATGTGTATGTATAATGAAAAATATAATGATTTAAAAATGCAATGAAAAAATTCAATTAATTTTTGCTCCTTTTGAAATCAACATTAAAATTATAGAAAATGTTTTGCAAGTTTCCAGCACTTTTCCTTCCCCAGCATGGGTACAAAGCTATACTATTTTCTTTATACAGTTACATTATAGGAATTCTCTGCATCTACTTACTGGCTAGAAAAGATCCAAATGATGCTTTAATTTATTACTCAAAAATAACAAAAATGCATAGTTCATTTATTTTTTATGTTCAAATAATTAATTAAATAGCAAATATTCTTAGAAAGAAAATTCGTTTAATTAAAAACGTCTTCTTTACATGCAATATAAAAAAACAATATATTCGAACAATAAGATTATAAATAAAATAATTCTGCTGAAAAAAAATTAAAGCATCATTTTAGTTCATGCTTATTGTGCATTGCATTAATTGGCAGGTGTATTTACTTATTACATTTCTTCTGCAAGTATTATTCTAACATATTCTGCTAATGTTTCACAATTAACATTATTGTTTTTTTTTTCTTTAATAGACAATATCCTATTATTTTTTTAAATTTAATTCAACATTTTTTTATTATCTGCTTTTTTTGTGCTGCTATTTGAGCTTTTCCCTTATTGGTGCGTGCACATTTTTTTTTGTTCATTATACAAAAACCATTTGTAATTGATCAAAACTAAATTTTCAAAAAAATAGCTTTCTCCATGTAAAGAAAATATCTAGTTCGTAATTTTGATATGTTTGATTGACATTCATTCAGTTAAAGAAATTGCACATTTTAACATTTAGTTTGCTCACTAACAACATTAAGCCTAATATGATTCAAGGAGATATTTTATTTGGACACATTTTACTTGAACTACATGCAAATGCTAGATTGTAGTATTATGTTTTATCACCACAGCAATATTAGTCTTTTAGTGAAGCGTCATTATACTATAGATATAATTAAAAACATGTAGATTGTATGCAGTTTATACAATTTCTTAAACTGAACGAACTAATTCCTAATTGCAATATTCTTAAACATGGGCGGATTTTTATAGTTACCCTTTTTATCTAATTTGCTTAATTCTCGCACCCATTTCTAATTTCTCACAATATAACCAAAAAACATTCTATTTTATTCGCTTTGTCCCCATCATTCCTTTTTTTTTACAGTTGACAAAAATAAGAAAAATACATTTAAAGACAAATAATTCTATAGTGGACTTTAAATATTAGTGATTTTTTGAAAATTTTCATAGAGGTTTTTTTTGAAGCCTAAGTACATATTTAAATATTATTTAAGGTGCACCTAAGTACTATGTACAAGAATTGCACGTTTCAGTCCAGGCAAGAAATTTACGTTTTTGCATTGTTATCTTCTTTAACATGATCTAAAGTTATTCCAAAAAAAAAATGTATTTTTGGAATTTCAGAAGCGGAAACTTAAAAAGTAATGGAATGAGATTTTCGTTTGTGTTAGCTTAAAAATAATACAGTTTTGAGTAGTTTTTTTTGTTGTTGTTGGACCTATTACGTATGGGAGAAATTTGAAAAGTTGGTTTAGAAATTAATTCTTTTCAAGAATCAAGTATCATTTTCATCTGCTATATGTTAAAAGTGTTTTACAATAACATACACAAATTATGTACAGCCAGCTGATTGTTATCATAAATTAAAGGTTGAAGGTTATGTTTTGCTTTAGCAGTTAAGCACCTTGTAACTGTGTAATTCTGTATCTTGGAAGTAAAAGGGCCAATGACCATTTTATAAGATTTATAGAAACAGCAAATTTCATCTGGTATACCTCTTTTTTAAGTAATATTTCAAATTGGCCCTTATAAAAAATTGAACTCGGAGTGCGATAGTGCGGGGGGGGGGGGGAGATCGGTCCTTCTTCTACTGATAGAACGGATAGGATTGAGATGAATGGTATACATATCACGAAATCATAAAATTTGAAGATGTCGCTTCTACTTCCAAGGTACAGAAATATTAAACCAACTTTTTAAAGCTTCTCTTGACTTCCTAGTGCTTACTTTTTTTAATAGACAACTTAACCATACTTTTGATATATACTTTTCTTTTGGACTATCAATTTTCTTTTGCGTGAAACTAAAGCTGCACTTGGAACGCCTGCGGTTGCGACGCGCCGCTCAAGAACGGATTCGTGCTATTCGCCCCCGGCCTGGCCACACTGGACACCCACTCGGCGTCGAAGGGATCCTTAAAATTATCGGATGACGAGTCCAGACTCATCGCCCTGGAATGCGCGCCATATGTCCTCCTCACATTGGTCAAGTTGGCTGGAGCAGGAATTTGCTCCACTTTGCTGCTATTCGAGCCAACGATTTGCCCCAACCACTGTTCCGGTTTAGGCAGACTAGTATTGGAGACCGTGCTTGTATTAGGACTGCTAGCTGGCTGTTTAACGGGCGATAACGTCGTAATGGTGGATGTGGATGTTTCGCTGAAATTCAAACTGATCGGCGCTAATTGCGTGGTCGGAGATGTATTGAAAGAGGAAATCAGCAGATTGTTTTGGTTCACGCTCGACTGACTGTTGAAGTTGAAGTCGTCCGATCCGCTGTGCGTTAATTGACTTAATCCTTGCGATAGCTGTTGGCAAAGAGCTGCTACTGAATCGCCTTGATACTCCGGTATTGGCGACACCGATGACTTCGCGGCTTCACTTGCTTTCGAGTATAGCTTGAGTCGTTCGGCGTTGCTTGGTAGATCGCTGACTCTTAACGACATTTGCCGTTTGAACGGCGAGCTCTGAGATAGCTGGGCGAAGCCTCGAAAACTGTTCTGACGTTCGAGCATGCTGGGTGTGGCGTGCGGTCGTTCTATTGCGAAGGGGTTGACGGCTGGCGCCTTGGGAACGTCGACGGCGCGTTCGAGGCGCTCCGTGAGGCCCTGCTGCCGGAAGGAGCCGCTTCTGGTGAAGGTGCTGTTTTTCGCGTCGAACATCATGGTCACGCCGCATTCCTTGTCGCGTTTCTGCTTGTTCTCCAAGCACATGGCGAAGGCGCAGCCGACGGCGTGGGAGAGTCGCTCGCCGGATTCGCGTAGGGCGAGGAAGCCGTGGCACATCCAGCGGCGCGTGGTGCCGTCGCGGCAGATGTAGGAGAATCCGCGCTCGTGGATGCGATCCGGCGCGCAGAACGACACTTTTTCGATGGTTTGGTCGACTATCAGTCCTTTCGTGTCGTCCTCAACTACTCGCAAACCGTCCCCGCTTATGTGTAGCATAGCACGTACTGGTCTTCTCCTTGAACCCTAAAAAATAAGAAAATATTCATTACTTCTTTGCAATATATCGTTTTTACTGGTACAAATGGGTTTTATCTACATTTCACCAATATTCAATTAACTGCAATGTTTAAATGCTCTCTCTTTAAAAAATTGTTTTCATGAAAATTGAGGAAAAGCTTACAATACAATTTAATACCTTTGTTCCATTAACAATTCGAAATTGCCCGGAGCATACGTAGTGAGATATATAAAAATTTGATTCATAGTCGGCTGTTCCTTGAATTTGTAACTAATTTGTGGATGATCATAACATTTTGAGGCATATCACAGATTAATCATATTTAGCGCATGAGTATGACGCGATTTTTTTTATGGTCGAACTCCGTGTACAAAGCGTACTGTTTTATTTTGTATACGAGAAAATAATGCAGGAAGTTAAGAGTTTAATAAGGATCCAAGGTATTTGGTGACTAGTGCATTCCAAGGTATACCAGAATTTTTAAATTCGGCGAGCGAATGTTCTCTAAAAGTGATCGGTAAGTGTTGTGCGAAGGTACACAAATCCTTAATTATCTGGCGTTTTCTAAAGTTTCCCTTTTTGTGTGTGATTATACTAGTTAGTTCAGAAGAAGTCTCCATTAAAATAGCGATAGTACCGACTAAGAATTTCACTCCCGAGATCGAAAGCCGAATGCCTAGATCAGATAGCGACCTTCATGCGCATCGGAGAAACAGAATAATAGTAAATAATAGTAAAGTTAAACTGGTAGTTGGTGGGTCATGTGATAAGATGTGAAGACAATCAATGGAGCAGAAAGGTTGTAGAATGGAGACATAAAGGAAGAAGCTCAGGAAAACCCAAAGTAGCAAACAAGCAGTGGATCAGGCAAACACGGTGCAGGTGGAGGTCATTGGAGAAAACCTACGTGCAATGGTGAAAAACAAACTGCTGAAAGTGATGAAGATAAGTAGTGATGGATGATATTTCACGAACTGTGATTTAATCACTGATACCAAAAATCACAGGTAGCGACTGTTCCTTAATTTCCGATATCACTGTGACGTGATCACGGTATATCCTTTTTCACATTCACCGTCGTGTACGTGCGAATCACGAATCGTGATTTACGAATTTCACGACTACTCACGATTCACGGACGACCGCAGCGACTCCTGGTTGGAAGTCTGCAATCGGATATAGGATAGGAACAGTGCGTATTGTGCAACACGACATATTTAAGATATAAATGCTATTGTTATTGAAAAAAAAAATACCACAAAAGAAAACGAGTGAATTGTGGAAACAAAATTTAACCATATGAATTATGCTACTTGCAATATGTGTAAATTAATATTGTCTTAATCGTGATATTTGAGATATAGTTGTGATCCATGACGATTTTTTCACTTCGTCGATTCACAGCGCCACGGCTACAGTGGTGAATCGCTACGACTAGGCACGAGATCTACCTGTGCAAGAAAATATCGCGTATTCTTTGAAAGTAGTGAATCGGAAAGTCGTGATCACTTCACGGTTTTCAATCACTGCTACCAAAAAATCACGGGAACAGTTCACTGTGTGATTACAAAATCACGATATCGCTCATCACTAATGATAAGTACAGATACGCATCGGTTGCCCATAAAACGCCGAAATAATAGGAGACAGATTTTCAGTTAATTCGGGTTTGTTAATGAGATTGATGGCGTAGTTTTCTATTGAACAATAGTTACAGGTGCAGCTCCCCACACGTGTCTGAAATAATCAATGCCAGATCGAGTTTTAGATTTGTAAAGCAGGAGTACATATTTAAAAGAGAAGTATATTCGGAAAAGGATGCAAAGTTTGGTAGAACAATTTGCATTATTGGAAACATATGAGTGCCAGACTAGATGGTTATACTTCTTTGTCAACCTTGTTGTCAGCTATTGCCACAGACGAAATGTTGGCAACCAAATTGTAAACATCACTTCCGAAGATGTGTCATCGGCTTTATTTGCTGGGTTATTTCTGATGCTACTTTTTATTATTTCCTATGGTTGTTTTTTGTATTATATTTTATGGTTAGCTTGGTTAGTGAAAAATTAGTAGGGATTCGGCGCTGTTTTTAGTTTTAAACGAGTTATGTGGATATGAGGTGCGTCCTAAAAAGAGAAAAGTTTGGACAAAGGAATGGTATCCAAACTGTGCCCAGTTTTTTCTTTCTGTTCTTTGCAAAGCTATGAATTGGATTGTATGTAGTGTATAGTAGATATTGATTTGAAACTTGACAATGACTTGTAAGAGATTTTGTGTCGGGACAAACCTAATATTGCGATCATGCATTCAAACCTAATGTTTAAATTTATTAATTAAAAAAAAAACACAAAAACTCACAGATGTGAAATGCAACAATAACATGCTCGCACCTCGTCCTTGTGTTGTACATTCCAAGATGCATTTGTAAAAATGGTATTTAGCATTGATAAATTCATGGTAATACATGCGCATGGTCAACAGTTTTAATGCGCATGCCAATTAAAAAGCGTATAATGTTCTGCGAGTCGAAGAAGGAAAAACATAAGAATGATCTTGAATAACTCTTAAGTGTGACATTTGAACTGTTAACGGCTAACATTTCATTTGTAATTATTTTGAAAATTTACATTTCAATAGAGATTATTAGATAGGTGATTTTGAAATTGTCGCGATTTTTAGAGTGGACCGACTCTCCTCGCAAGCCCCTCGACCAGTAATAAACCCTGTCAAAAATCATAACAATATTTTACTATTTTATTCCGATTTGGAATATGAGGTAGAGGCAAGAATCACAGCAATTTTGGATTTTACTAAATGTGATAAATAATTGATTCAAGTAAAGAACGCTTGCTGGTTTCTGTAGTTTTAAGACATGCAACTGCCAAGACCGATAAATTATTAAATTTCATTGAATTTTTACCAACAATTTTATTGTCGAATTTTAATGACATTTTATTGGATTTTGTAATGATTTTGAATATATTATTCAAAGCTTTTTTCTTCGATTTCCAATATTCTAAAATATTTTCAATAAAAATTAAATGTTTTATAAAAAATCATTCTTCTTTCAACAATTGGAAGAAATGTGCGAAACAAATGTGAAAATTTGATAAAATTAAGCAGCGTTTGTTCAAGTCTCATCGATTCAATGGAAATTATATAAAATTCTATCGAAATTTTATAAATTACAGATTTTGTTAGTTTCATTAACATTTCTGAACTTAATATAAATTAGATAAAATTTATTTGATTTTGTTAAAATTTCATTATAATTTAGCTAAAACTTCATGTAAATTCTATGAAACTACATCACATTTTATTAATTGAAACATCGATGGTATTTCCCAGTCCCCAAGTACAATCGAATTTTCCAAAGGTGCACTGCAACCAAAATTGTGTTCATCCAAAACCACAACTCAATATAAAATTTAATTATTTTTGGCTAAAAATGTTAAATTAAAAAAAAAAACTAAAAGTTAATTCGCTTACATTGAAAGGATTTAAAAACGGGCAAATTGAAATTGCGTTTATGAAAAGCCTCGGCCAACAATGTTTGTAATTAGTGCGGACAATGTTTTAATGATAATTCCGCGACAATTGCGGTCCGTATTTTATGCGCGCATATTATATTCCGTGTTATTTTGCGCAATTTGAATAAGTATAGAAATTCCTGCATGGTGCACATGCACAATTTTCCTGCAATTATTATATCCTTGAATGCAGGGCTTAATACGGCGGCCGCTGCTTATAACGCCGGTTTAAATATAACGGAACGGACCCGGTCGCATTAAATTCCGACTGAAACAGTGTTATTCTTATTGTCGCAATTTTCTAACTATGAGCGCAATAACAAAATGAACATAATACTTTAGATTTATTCACACATACTCTTTGTCCGAAGTTTATTATTAAAGAAATTTATTACATACACAGAATATACAATAAACTAAGGACATATTTACAAGTACATATTGTACATATTTCATTTTAACAGTTTCGCTGATATATGATCCATTGGTAATTATTAGGGCAACCAAAAATATGCTAATGCTTATTTTTTTTATATGACTTATACAGGAATTGAGAAGAAATAATTCTGTTTCAGAATATTCTATGAATTTTGAGACCAATTTCTTAATGCATATTTTCGCATATCTTACCGATAAGAGCATAAATTGCATTTTTCGGCAAATTGCATATTTTATGTGCATAGTTTGCCCATTTCTGATATATTTATTTTACAAATATACCAATTCAATAAAATAAAAATATTGATTGAAATTTTATCACGTATAAAACTATTCTTCAATCAAAGTTTTTGTCTGAAAACTTTAATGTAATATTTCTTATTTTGAATTATAAATGTTTTAAAAATATTCATGTATTACTAATGATTTATCAGAGAATTTCAATGGTTTTTATTCATTTTTCAATTGATTCAATTGTTTCTCAATGACTTTTCAATAAATGTCAACGTATTTCAACCAATTTTCGTGTATTTCTCACCGATTTGCCAACAAATGTTGATGATTTCTATCATTTTTAAATTATTTCTTCAAAAATTTAATTCATTTTCAAAAATATTTCACAGTGTTTCGATGATTTTCAACATTTTTTTTATTTTCAATTAATTCTTATAAAATTTTGATTATTTTCATCATATTTTTCGACTTATTTCTCATTTTTTTTCAATGGTTTTCATTTTTTTTTTTTAAATTTCCAATGACATTTTAATGAATTTAATTGTTTTTCAATATTTATCAAGAAATTTCAATATTTTGCAAAGAATTTTCTTTGAGTTGTTTATGATTTTTAAATTTTATTATTTATTTTTAATGATATCTCAACAAATTTTGATAATATCTTTTGTTTTTCAATTATTCCTCAAATAATTCCAACATTTTCAATTTTTTTTTCAGATTTCAACAATTTTTATTATTTTCATGGCATATCCAAGATTTTTTTAACAATTTTATTTATCAATTTCAAAATAAAATTTGTTGATTTTCATGTATTTCTAATCACTCAGAGAAATTTCAATAGTTTTTTTTTAAATTCTAACCATTTAATTTTTTTCAATGAATTTCATTGGTTTTGACGAAATAAAACAATTTTCGATGTTTTTACCACTTATTTATTAGAATGAAATTTCAAAAAGCTTCGTACTAATAACACGACTCGAGTTTCGACTTTTTTAGGTGATTTTCAAGTAAAGTTCGAGTTTCAAATTTCATACCAATAAATAAGTGGTAAGAACAAAGAAAATATTTTATTTCATCATAGTAAACTACCATATAGTTACGGTCACCACAATTCAATTGATTGAATGTTTTTCAATGCCTTTTCGAGAAATTTCAACATATTTCAAATCATTTTTCTTGACATGTTAATGATTTTCGGTGGGTTTGCCTTTTTTAAGGTTTCTCAACTTATACGCGAGTGACATCAACGATGATGGCGTTAGTGTCTCACCCAGATGGCGGCGTTTGGTAGGATACTTCGGAATGCTCCTATTAAAATACATGTTAAAATACTGTTTTTTGTTTAACTTGTATTTAAATTTAAAACAACTTTTTACATTTTTTTGTTAC
>JARJED010102749.1:0-10756 GCA_030264515.1 Sepedophilus sp. GC000190 | reverse complement strand
TCTAAATACCGAAAATATCGAAAATACCTGGATTCCGGTATTTGTAAACTTCAATACCGAAAATACTGGTTTTGGTAAAAAGGTCCGGTATTGCGACCCCTAGTAGTAGGTGATGAAATGTTGAGGAAAATTTATTAAATTCTAGAACTTTCGAGATCAGCAAATTTGATACACCCTCCTCCACTCTTCCGAAAGTTATGGCTTTTCAAAGTTGACAAAATAATACCATGAATTTCAAATGGGACTTCGAAATTCGTCAAAAATTAATGCACTTCGCACTATTCCATCTTCGCCCTCGATCAAAATGGAGGTTATTGAAGTTTGCATCGCTAATCTATGAAGTATATATATTGGTATAACAGAGGCAGATCGGAATAACAGCGACTTTTTATTGCCCAGGGCGAATTTTTAAAAATCTGACCCACTGAGCGCCGTTGCCAAAAAAATTAAATGTAAATTATATTTTATCAACACTATTTCTTCATCCATTTTTCATAGCAAATTATAAATAAATACGTTGTTAAAAACTCAATTGATTGTTTCTATATAAATAATGATTTGATTTAAAAATCATGAATTTTGTCCACCAGCAATTTTGTTGAAAAAAATAAGGGTTTACATTTTTTTGCACAAAATGATTTTACAATTTATAAAAAAAATATATTTTTTAACAATTTTACAAATAAAAAGTAGACATTTAAAACTTTCCATTAAATCTCGTAATTAAAAAAAAAACGAAATTCTAAAAAACTAAATAATTTTTTAAAAATTCTTTTGAGGATTGTATTTTTTATATCAAGTGATTTTAAATAAAGCTTCCAGAAAATTAAAAGTCAAATTAAAAATTTTCAATAATCTTAAAAAATATAAAAAAAAATGAAAAGTTTTGAATCAAGTGGTTTTCAAAAGTGTTTCCAAAAATGTTTAAAAACAAGGTCTTCATTTTTGAAGTAACGTTTAAAAATAGATAAAATTATTTTTTACGAACTAAAAAATAAGTATTTTTTTGTAATTTTCCACAAATTAAGTGATTTTCATCAGTTAAAAATATATCCAGTTTTTTAGAATTTACGAAAAATGTAAAAAATTCAATAAAATAATTTATTTGGATTTTTTTAAGAAAACCGAATAGGATATAAGGATTTTTTTTCAGAAATTCTAAAAAATTAAATATTTTCTAAAAACTTATTTAAAAAAATCACATAATCAAGTGATATTCAAAAACGTTTCCAGACATTCCTAAAAACAGCTGTTTTTAATATTTAAAAAAATACGAAATTTAAAAATTACTAAAATATCAAGTGATTTTTTCCATTTTTTTTAATCCGTATTTCTGGTTATTGTTTTTGTAAAAGAGTGTCCAGAATATGAATAAATCAAATAAAGGACGTGTTTCAAGAATTAAAAGAATTAAAAAAAAATCAAAATTCCAAATATTCTTCTAAAAAAGAAGTTTTTTTTAATAATCTGAGGATTTTTAAAATTTACCAAGGAAAAGAAAATAAGTCATTTCCAAAAAATCTAAAAAGAAATTTTAAAATTATTAAAGAAATATCAAAGAATTTTTTAAATATCATGAAATTTTATTTTAAGTTTAAAATTCGGAAATTAAAAAAAAACAATGATTTTTAAGAAACTCAAAAATCAAATCAAAATTAAATCATTTTATTTAAATCAAGCTATGTTTTTAAAGAAAGGTTAAAATAAAATGATTAAAAAATATTCAAATTAAAATTCTAAATGTTTGGAGGATTTAAACTTAAACAGTTAGTATTAGTTAAATTACTTTTCGGGTTAATACTGTTTTGTTTTAACATTATTAGACTAGTAATGTCGAAGCAAAACGGTATTAACCAGAAAATATTCTAAATGTCAAAAATCTTAATAAATTTCAGGAAAATTCAGGATTGTGTTTTATCAAAAAATCTTAAAATGTGAATTCCTTAAAATTTCACAAAAACTTCAATGTCCATTTGCATCAAAATGCTGGTCCTAATTTAATTTTTTTTTTCAAAATTGATAGCTTTTTATATTTTCTTGAAACCTTCTTGAAACTGCATAAATTCTTCAAAACATTATCATCATTTCACCAAAATTAACTTCAAAATGTGTATAAAATTTCATTCCTATTTTAACAAAACTTTTTTTTTATTTTCGTCAAAAATTATTATTTACAAATTCGTTTTTATAAAAAATTAATAAAATCAACATTATTTTTATTCACCCTGTATAATTTTTGAAACATTTAATTTAAATTTCCCTTTCAATAAATAGGAAATATTCATTGAAGTTTTCTAACAAAAAGTTTTACCTTAGCAAATAGGGTTCAAAATTCATACTTTGTCCTGAAACATATTTATTTGTTGTCTATTTCTTTATTCGCATTAAAAAAAACATATAGCATATTTTCGGTTGTCCTATTAATGAACAACAAAATTAAATAGATAATAATATAATCTGACAGTTTTTTTCAGTTGCATTGCAGTCAGACATGATGCGTATGTAAATTGCGTACTTATTTTTTATATATTTATATAATTTACGATATGAAAAATATTATTGTAAATTTCTGTGCTGATAATAAAATGAAATATTTTTTTATAAATTCTATATAATTTATGTTTTGTTATGTACCTAGCATTTCATTGTTATAAATGTATTTTTTACCTATTGGGGTGTTACTCCCCCAGGTATACATTTTTTCTCTCGAAACGAGCGCATATGTTCCAGGGCCATTTTCCAAAGATGGTGACTTAAGAAAAGTGTTTACGTCTTTTAAAAATATGGTCAAGAAGACGGCAGCTGTTAGGTGCGGCTTTAAAAACACCTTTAACTCGGTCGAAAGTTACAGGGCATATAGATATATACGTTCATTATATTCATATTACATTAAATACGGTACATTTTGCTGGCCAAAATGAAAATATTTATGGATCCTGACATAAATCAGCGCTGTATACACAACTGCGAAAGGGGGTGGAAGGACGTAACGATTTTCCCACGAATTATCCTTTCTCGCAAACGCAACGATTGTCATTAGATTTGGAAGTAATGATATATTTAATTAAATAATCAATCAGCACGTATTTATAAGTGAATATCGTTTATTGAATATGGACAAGTCATGTTTTGTTATGAACAATAATTGTCCTTGGAATTATTTTAACGATTTGTTTGAAGATACATAATATTGGTACGTGTACGAGTTAATGGACATTTTATTTATTCAATTATATCATGATTTAGTAATGTTTAATGTTGATCTTCGCAGAATTTGCTTTGTATTTGTCATCACGATTTTTTATAAGTTTATAATAAAAAAATAATTATCTCTTTATATTATTTAGTATATTATATTTTCGTTGCAAAAAATGTTCTCTAGGGATTATATTGCATGAGGCACATGCATGTGACCTAATAAGCGTAGAAGACTTTTTTCGCCATTTGTGTGCATAATAACATAAATTTATTGTTAATGTGCAGGAAGATGACTTCGATTTACATTATTAATTGTCTTTTAAACTACTGCAATTTGAAAATTCAAAATCCCAATAATGTCCGGGACACATCACTTATTTTTTTTTCACATTTCCACAAAATATATATTCTAAAAATGTACTGAATTAGCCTATTTGCAATTTGGAAATTTCTACTAATTATTTTTGAATCATGAATTTAGAAACAATTTTGATCAAAACATATGTACTCGAATTTTAGTATTAAATATTGTTTAAAATGTGTGCAAAATATTCTCATATAGAAATATGTATATATAAATCTTAAAATATCTCATTATTTTTTTAAATAGCGAAATCCTCAATTTACTACTACTTAAATTTCATAAATAAAATTAATAATCTTTGTTCGTTTATGACCGCAATTAGTTCTCCTACTGTCGAAAGTAACATTTCAATAATTAATATTGTTAATTGAACAAAAATCTGATATGATCATCCAAATGACATTATCATACGTATCTCAAAAACAACTCAATATATTTTTTATCAAACTTACCACATGTATTACAATAAATTGGCCGATTAATTTATTTTCATTAAGTTTTTCAGAAAATTGCTATAAATGGTAGTTTATCTGTATAGGTAACCAAATCTCTTCTGATAAAGTACTTGATTGCTTAAACGAATTTAAATCAAAAACTTTTCAACTTTCTTCCCTACGAAATAATGCCGACATGCAAAATTTCATTCAAGAAATTTCAGTAATTTTTTTGAAAACGTGCGACAAAAATCCCATTCCCATAGTTTTTTTTGTAAATAGCCAAATCGTTTTCAGGGACCCCCAAAATGTGCATTTTCATAAAAATTTTAAAAATGGTTTTTTTTTTACGAAAACAGTACGTAATCTTACTATCGTATGATAATGTAAAGATGTCTTTAATCTTGAATAGTTTTCGAGAAATTTGAAGATCTTTTTTATAGAATTTTTAGGAAAATTGAAAACACGATTTCTATCATTTTGATTTTCTTTTTCAGAATTCTCAAAAATACTTCAAAGTCAATCTTCTTTATTCAGATTTTTAATTCAATTTAATTAAAAATTTAAGTGTATGATATTGTACAAATATAATTATAGCATATCTACATATTGTATTTATATCAAATATCGTCGCTTAAGAAGCAACAGAGCCTAATCCCTATTTATTTACATGGGGATTAGGCTGTGTTGCTTCTTAAGCGACGATATATGTATAGGTTTATATATAGCGGGCATTTTAGGTGGTTCATTGAAATAATAAGTATGGTCAAACCAAAAATATTTTTTGAGACTTATGTTGTAGAGATGTCGAGAAATACAGTTTTTGTTTTAATTTTTGTTATAATTAGGGTTTGTCGGTTTTGAAAAACCGACTTTTTGGAACATTTTATAAAATTCAATGTTCGATTTTAATTAAAAAATAAATTATTTACCAATATTGTTTTTTCAATTGAAATTTTTTATTAATTATTTTTAATTTACTTCTTAACTCAAAATAATTTACTTTTTAAAAAAAATATATTAACTCATGCAATACTCAGAGTATATTGTGAAAATAAATTTGTTTTTAGATAAATCCAATGAGATATCGTAAAAAATTAACAAGAATTAATAATTACTGAAGAAACTTTATATTTACTTTTAAGAAAATTCAACGATTTTTGTAAAAAAAAAAAGTATAGGAAATTCCAATTCAAATTTGAGAAGTTTTAGTAAATTTTCATTCCAACTTACTTATTTTTTATAGAAATTTTAAAGAAATTTGATCGAAATTTAATATTTTGCTGAATTCCTGTGAAATTGCGTTAAAAATCAAAGAAATATTTCTAAAATCCGAAGATTTTTGTAAATATTTAATAAAACATTTAAAATCTTGAGTATTTTAATATACATATGTACTATAATTCTTATTCTTAAAACATCTTAATTAAAATGAAATTTTTTAAAAAACATATAGAAAATTTCTGAAAAAGCTTTTTGGTTTTAAAGATCTTTGGGACTTGTTACGAATTTTCAATATCTATTAAATCTTGACTGAATTGTAAAAATCAAAAATCATCAAGAATTTCGAGAATTGTATTAAAAAATTATTTTTAGTAAATTTGTAAACTAATTTTGATTACAACAAATTAATCAAGATTTTTTTTTATAAATCTTTAAAAAAAAATTCACTAAATTTCTGAAATAATCGAAACCTTTTATAAGTTCTAGAAAATTTGCAACATTATTCAAGAATCTTTGAGACATTTTTAGTTGTAAGTTTTATATTCGTAACTTAAAAAAAAATGAGAGTTCAAAACAGTCGCATTGGGATCCTAACTGGGTACCCGGAGAATATGGAACGGAAGGCGGGGAGGGGGGGGGGAGATTTTCTTGAACTCGTGAAAGGGTGATCTTCCACTCATTTCAAAATGTAAATAACTGTCAGAATTTCGAAAACATGATCTTTGTTGACACTGGACTAGCCAACAACAGAAATAGTGCTTCTAAAAAGTCGGGCAAATTGATATGACAGAGGCGTGTTGATCGTACTATATTCTAAAAACATCCGGCGACGGTCAAAGTGAACTGGGGTCAATACCTGACCCCCGTTCCAGGTGCGACTGTTACATTTATTTCTTGATTGATTTCGAAAAAATATTGAAAATCATTGATTGTTCTTTGCGAATCGTAAAAACATGATAAAGATTCTTGGAGATTCTTAACTCTAGAGCGGGCGCGC
The DNA here is from genome assembly GCA_030264515.1 of Sepedophilus sp. GC000190. Lineage (NCBI taxonomy): Eukaryota > Metazoa > Arthropoda > Insecta > Coleoptera > Staphylinidae > Sepedophilus > Sepedophilus sp. GC000190. The sequence goes on along the minus strand of JARJED010102749.1, from coordinate 4,539 downwards.
TGGTGCATATCTGCTTCCAATATCTCACACGAGGCATTCAATGTGTTACTATTATTATTTTGTGGTGTGCTTTTCAGTACCTTATCAGCTTGGAAAAACATGAACAATGTCTATGTGCGAAAAAAGTACGTTGCACATGTGACTAACAGATGGCAGCTAAAGCTCGCCGAAATAAGTTGACACCCTAGAGCGAACGCGTTAATAAGACAGGCACACAAAATTAAAAAAATAGTCTGACCTTTTGACTAGACCACTCTACCCCTATGTATTTTGAGTTTCTGAATCCAAATCTGTCTTCAGAATTGTGCCTACACCCACCATTTTTTTATAGTTCCTTTATGGCCCAAAAATAGACGAAATAGGTAGGTAAATAGGGACTATAAAGAAAATTGTAGGTGTAGGCTCAATTCTGACGTCAGATTTGGATTCAGCGACTCGAAAAACATAGGGGTAGAGTGGCCTAGTCAAAAAAACATTTTTTTTTAAATTTTGGGTGTCTGCCCACAAAAAAATAAAAATAAAAAAATATAAAAAAAAAATATTTTGGCTAGACCACTCTACCGCAATGTATTTTGAGTTGCTGAGTCCAAATCTGGTGTCAGAATTGTACCTACACCCACCATTTTTTATATAATCCCTTGATGACCCAAAAATAGACAAAATAGGTAGGTAAAAAGGGAATATAAAAAAATGGTGGGTGTAGGCACAATTCTGAAGGTAGATTTGGATTCAGCGACTCAAAACACATAGGGGTAGAGTGGTCTAGTCAAAATGTCAGAACATTTTTGTGTGTGCCTGTGTAATTGTTGTCATATGAGGGGACTTCAAAATGTTGAAAACTGGTAAAAAAAAGTTGAAAACTGGTAAAAAAGTTGAAAATTACTCAAAAATTGGTCAATAAGTCGAAAATTGATAAAAAAAATGATCGATAAGTCGAATATTGGTAAAAAATTAGTCAACAAGTGGAAAATTGGTCAAAAAGTCGAACACTGGTCAAAATGTAAAAAATTAGTAAAAAAATTGGTCAATAAGTCGAAAATTGGTCAATTTTTTGAGAAAAAGTCGAAAATGTGTAAAAAATTTATCAAACATTGGTCGAAAAGTCGAGCATTGGTCGAAATGTCTAACATTTATAATGAAATTTCGTATGCTATGGTGCCTACACATTTATTGATAGTGTTTTTTTTTTACTTTTTTATAATACCAATTTCTACTTTTTTTGAATTCTTGGCTAATTTTCGACTTATCGGCAATTTTTTAATATTTATTTTTTTTTACTATTTTTGACGTTTTTCGACTTTTATTATTGCTATTTATGAAGATTTTTATATTTTTTTGTAAATTTTCGACTTTTTGGACAATTTTTAACATTTTAAACAATTTTATATCTTTTCTTCCTCATTTGACCAATTTTTTTTTTACAAATTTTCTACTTTTTAATAATAATAGTTTATTACCCAGCATGCCTTATACATAATTATAAATGTAAACTAATACAGAATGAAACCGACTAGAATGAAGCCTCCACTAGAAAATAGACTGAAGCACTAAAACCTTGAACTGTTTCGCACTAACAATAAATACGACATTTTGACTAATTATCAACTTTTCGACCAGTTTTTATAAATTTGTTACTAATTTTCAACTTTTTTACCAATTTTTTTTACTAATTTTCGACTTATCGGTCGATTTTTGACTAATTTTTAACATAATGACCAATTTTTTACTAATATATGATCAACGTTCGACTTATTGATCATTTTTATTACCAATTTTTTACTTATTGACCAATTTTTTAATTAATTTTTTACTTTTTCACCAGTTTTTACTGTTTGATAAAATGTTCACCAATTTTGAATTGTTTAGTTATTATAGTTATTATTATAGATTATTTGTTGTTGAGTGAATGTTTTAAACTGAATTTTATTATTATATCAACAATGTTTATGTACTTGTTACCTTACACTTCTTAAAATGTTATTTATTTGCCCGTTTTGTTTAATTACGATTTTTTTTATTTTAAAGTTTATTGTTTGTTTTTTTAATTTTAATATTTTGTGAATTACAAAATCTGCTGTATTATATCTAATAATGTTTAATTAGGATTTTATTTTTATTGTAATATGAAGAAAATTTTACGATAAAGAGATGTCAACCGCTTAATGCTTAAAATTTAAAAAAATTAAAAATTACCAATTTTTTCCGAATTTTTTACTTTTTTTTACCAGTTTTTGACAAAATTTCAACTATTTGATCATTATTTAACATTCGTATAATAGCAAAAAAAAAAGAATCAGTCGAAAATTGATCAAAATGTCAAAAGTTGGTAAAAAAAAATCAAAAATTTGTCAAAAATTGGTCAAAAAGCTGAAAAGGAAAATAGGTTTAAACGTCTAAAATTGATAAAAAAAATTGGTCAAAAAGTTTAAAACTGGTAAAAAAGTTGAAAACTTCTCAAAAATTGGTCAATAAGTCGAAAATTGATAATAAATTGGTCAAAAAGTCGAAAATTTGTCAAAGTTTAAAATTGCCCAAGAAGTCGAAAATTGGTCCAAAAGTCGAAAATTGGTCAAAAATTAGAAATATCAAAAAGTTGCAAAATGGTCAAAATTTTCGTAAGTAGAAAAAACAAAAGTCGAAAAACTTCAAAAATCGTAACAAAATCTAAAAATTGCGGAAAAGTTGAAAATGTCAAAAATTCGAAGAAAGAAAACATAAAAAACCGTAAAAGATATGTGACAATTATTGGGTTCGCTCTAGGGTTAAAATATATATTTTGAAAGATATTCAACGAAATGTTATAAATATTATATGTTTTTAAAAAATGTTAAAGATTTGAGTTAAAATGAAATGTTTTAATTCATGACAGTTAAACCTATTATTTTTGTAGAAGTTCTTTGACACTTATAGGCTCCATAAAATAGCACTAGTTTAACCATTTCAATAGAAATTGAATAAAATTTTACCACTATTTAATGAAACCAACAAATTTATGTGTTGCAGTTTTTGTAGAAATTAATTTGTAGATTTTCATAGAAATTAAAAAAATATATATAAAAAATTGCACTAAATTCAACCATGTTATTTCAAAACCAAAAACATAAATTTTGGTAAAGCAAATTATTTATTTTTAAACAAAGTTTTATAAAAAATAAGGATTTCTGCAGATGCTCGATGAAATTTCGTGAAAATAAATTGAAATTCTACTAAAATCCAAGTAATTTCAAATAAAAGGTTTTCATAGAAATTCAATCAAATTCACATGATTTTTTAGAAACTTCAGTAAAATTATTTGCTGTCACTATTTATGTTTTTTTTTAATTAAAAATTTAAACTAAAAAAAAAAATCTGATGTGGCCATCCACATGACCTTATCATACGCCTTTTTATAAAAAAAAATGCTTATTACTCAAAAACGGCTCTATATTTTTTTATCAAACTTGCCACATGTACTACAATTAAATAGGCGATTACTTTATCTTTATTAAGTTTTTCTGAAAAATTACTCTAAAAGCTAGTTTACCTGAAAAGTACCAAAATCTCTTCAGGTAAAGTATCTGATGGCCTCAACAAATTTTAACCAAAAGCTTTTCAGCCTCTTTCCCCATCAAATAATGTCTACATGCAAAATTGCATTTAAAAATTTTCAGTAGTTTTTGAGAAAATGCGCGACAAAAAAACGCGCACATACATACATACATACATACATACACACAGAAATTTTTTGTAAATAGTCAATTCGTGTTCAAGGGACCCCAAAAGGTGCATTTTCATCAATTTTTGAAAAACTTTTTTTTTTTACGAAACCAATACCTTCTCATACTATCTATCGTATGATAAGGTAAAAATGGTAAAAAACGGAAATTGATAAAAAAATCAAAAGAACATTAAAAACTGTCAAAAATTCGAATCATAATGTAAAAAAGAGGTATAGAAAAATGATTGAAGATTTTATTATTTTTTCTAAAATCAATAAAAATTATTTTTTTTCGGAGAACTATTCAAAAAATTTCTTTATTTAATTTTGATACTGAAGTTATGGGAAATTATCCAAAAATTTTAGTAAATTATAAAAAAAATATATATATTTTTTGAGAATCACGTAAAATTTTGAGCATTTTTTAAGATTTTTGAAAATAATTATATAAATTATACACTGTAAAACGTGTTATTAACTTTTAAAACATAATGTGACTGTTAAACAAGTCATTTTAATTTTAAAAAATGAATATCAAAAATGTCTGCCAGAAAATGTCGTTTTAACTCTAACAAGAGAAATTTAAATTGTAAAAATGTTAGTCTTCTGCCAAAGATGTAATTAATGGTCACTGATATTTCATTTCAACTGTGAAAAGTACAATTTGTACTAACAAAAATTGTTTTTTACATGTATAATAATTTTTAATGTAGTTTCCTACAAAGAAATGAATTAAATCTCCATTAAAAATTATTACTCGTGAAATATGATGACAAAAGAATATGTGTAAATGAAGTTAAACAATACCCGACAACTCCTTGAAACAAATAATGTGATTTTGA
>JARJED010102570.1:0-10217 GCA_030264515.1 Sepedophilus sp. GC000190 | reverse complement strand
ATTAAATTAATTTTAGGATTGCATCATAAAATTAACAAAAGAATAATTAATTGAAAATATTATTTGTCTTAAAGTTCTAATAAAAAAAAAAAATTCAAACAAGAGCCGAGTTTAATTAATCTGAAATAATCGAAGAATATATTTTTATTAATTCTTGTCATGACGATGATTTCAGATTAAATTTTTTTTAAATAAATAGAAAATTCTTAAAAATATAAATACTATAAATATATATTTTTTTTTAATTTCTTAAGCATTTGCTAAGAATATGTACTTAAAAATTCTCCAACTAGTTAAATATTTTTTTTAAATTAGGAAATTTAAAAAAAAAAATTTAATAGTTTTTCAATTTTTTCTCTTAAATATTTGAAAATTCTAGAAATTCTTGGCCATGTTTTGAATTTATAAATTTCTAATAACTAATAATTTTTTGCAATTTTTTGAAAGTATGTAAGAATCTCTTGAAATTTCTAGAAAATCTTTAAGAATTCTGGAAACTATTTTTGAAGAATTTCTCTAAAATAATGCAAATTCCTAAAAATGCGAATCCTTTTTTTAATTTTGAAAACTTTTGGTAATCTTTATTTAAAAAAAAACCTTGAAAATCTAAATTTCTGTTGAAAGTAATATATTTTTAAAATTCTTTAAAAATGTTAAAATGTCTAAAAAAATACAAATTAGGTTTATTTGAAAATCTTTGAAAATAAAATTGAACATTTTTCTAAATCATGGAAAATCATTAAAGAATTTTCACAAAATGCATGAAAATCCTGAACTATGCAAAAAGATTTAAACTTTTAAAAACTTTATGATTTTTTTAAATACTTGAGTTTTTTCAAAGAATTATTAATATTCCTTAGGGGGTAAAATATCTTTGATCGAAAAAAAATGTTTTTTTTTTGCGTCAATTAATCTCCGAAGTGTGTAGAATAAGATGCTATAAATATTGACGGTGCTTCTTTATACTATTTTTTTTCAAATTTTCTTTTGAAATGACATAACACATAAATCCAACGCGCTAAGAAATTTTCTAAATAGCAAAGTTTTTGCTTCAAAATCAAATAATATTCAGATTCGATTCAAATCTAGCAAACAGATGGAAAATGACACCATGAATCCAAAAAGTCGAACCATAAGTTCGTATGTTAAGCTGTTTTCAAAATAATGAATTAATTTTGTAATTTTGGCACCCGGCGCATCCACCAAACTTGAACGGCGTTTTTCCCGAAACAACATTTTTCAAATTAGCAGACATCATAACTTTTTTAATTTTTCTTCGATAAAGATTGGCCAAAATACCGTCAGTTAAATTCTGCATAGAAGTACAAATATTAAAATATTTTTTAAAAATTGTCTTCGGTGCATATTTTTGTGTAATTTTTATCATAAAAAAGACACTTTTATTCATTCTGACGCCATTTCCATTGTAGTGCAAAAATAATAATAGTTTTGTTTTTGCAATGATTTCTAAGATTTAAAATGAAAATTTCCTTGTTTATACTCAATAGAGTTGCGGAAGCAATCATTCATATTTAAACACATTTTGTTCCAATATTTTAAATATAAAAATTAATATGAAAATTCTTATGCTACAAGAGTACAAAAAGTAAATTCTTTTACAGATTAATAGTTTACTGTACTTTTTTGAAGTACAACATAGTTTGTTTATATAAATATACCAAAACCATTAAAGTCATTAAATTATATTACTACAACACCAAATCCCAACACTGCCATATAAACCATACAAAATTAGTATACACATACCTATATCCTTTGGACAATCGACTTCACATTGTTCCTGACTGTAGAAATTGTTATTATTACCCTCACAACCAGAATAATAGAATGGCATGCATCGTTTCTCGGAAACGTCGTAATACCATTTAGGTTCACGATTAGTGCAATTACCTTGTGCACGTGGCAACGAGCAGTGATCTAATGTACATATTAGTAAAACATGATTACAACATGCACCAACACCAATGACCATGCATTTTTTATTGTGTACTACATTCAATATAAATTATTGCAGTATTTATACAGATTATTGATTTTTAATGATAATGGATTTCTATAAAATGTGCAGAATGTAGCCTTTAATTAAGATAATAAAAAATATTTCATACTAATAAAAGTTTGTTCCAATTACCCAGTCTGTATCAAAGAAGTAATAAAAAATTGTAAACACAAATACTTTAGATATTTGAAAGTATATGTGCAGGTCAATATGAATTACTTTTCCTTAGTATGCATACATAAAACTGTATAAATAATGCAATAAAATTGGTTGTTAAAATAAAAATGACGAATTATAAGATCATACCTTTTTTCCTGTTTGGAGCAGCACATTGTTGAGTACATGCTTGTTCAGTGGGAAAATTGTTGCTGTTTGATTTGCAACCACCATAATAGAATTGTTCACATCTTGAACCTTCCTTATTGAAATACCATCGTAGATATTGCCCTCTGCATGGACCTTCTTCTCTAGGTTGATCACATGCATCTATTAAACATAATTTATGAAGTTTTGAAGCTAATAAATTGTAATTCTAAAAATTACTTACCGACATTGCTATCAATAACACATTCCTTAATACATTCTTCGCTAGTTTCAAAACGATTATTATTGCCTAAGCAACCTCCATAAATAAACTGTGCGCAATGGTTATGCTCTCTATCATAGTACCATGTAGGATAATAACCTTCACATCCTCCTGATACTTTTGGTAGATTGCATCTTGCCTTTCCTTGAGGTTCCACACAAGTTTCTTTGCATTCTTCAACTGTTTTATACCTATTACTATTGCCCTCACAACCACCATACCAGAATCTAGCACAGCCTCCATATTGAGTATCATAGAAGTATTTAACGGTGTAGTTACGGCATGGACCACGCTCTTTGGATAATCCACAACCAGCTAAATAAAGAATGACATTAAAATATTTCCTTTGCATACTGTGCAAAATATAATCTTACCTTGTTGATCTTCGGGCACTTCTTCGCATCCTTCAAAGTTTTCTCCTTGAGATTCAGTAACACCATCAATACAACAACCATACTTGCTAGAAGAGCAACCACAACCTTCCATATTTGCTCCACTAGCTGGTGTTTGATTGTCAGAGCAACATCCAAACTCGGTGTTTCTGCATCCGCAACCTATCAAAGTAATAATGAATTTTGTTGGTTTTATAATTACTATATCGTATACCTTGTTGATGAGGTCCTTTCGCAATTGTGATACCATCTGGGCAGCAGCCAAATTGGAATGTGTGACATAAACATCCGTGATAATCAGCTCCTGCTGCTGGAGTATAGCTATCAGGACAACAACCATGTTCTGTGTATTGGCAACCACATCCTTCATTGTTGTGTCCTCTTGATGGTGTAACTTTGTCAGGACAACATCTATATGGAGAATAATCGCAGCCACAACCTAATAATTGAAATCATATTAAGTTATATTATGTAAATATTGATTAGTAATATAATAACAATAAATTACCTTCAAGATTAGGCCCTTCTGCAGCTTTGATATTATCTGGGCAACAACCATGAGGTGATGATAAGCAGCAACCTTCCCTACTATAGCCATGAGCGGGAGTGTTTCCATCTTCGCAACAACCGTAAGGGCTATCAGCACATGGTACTTTACAACCTCTAAAGTTGGGACCGTCAGCTATAAATGATATGGTTTATTTGGTGATTCAAAAGTCTTAACGTATTGTATACCTGCAGTTGTTCCATCAGGACAACAACCATAGTGCGCTTGAGTGCAATTAATTGCGCAACCTTTGAAGAATTCACCTTCTGCAGCAGTTTCGCCATCTGGGCAGCAACCGAATGTCGATTTGGCGCAATCTTCTTTAATTTCCTTGCAACCCTTGTATTTTGGCCCTTTAGCTTCAGTCTCATTATCTTGACAACAGCCGTACCTATAAATTAAATGTATTACAATACAAAAGAAGACAAATATTATGATTACAACAGGAGGAGGACAAATTAATGAGGTGAAGATAGCAGAGAGTACATATGAGTGCGTCACAAATTTTATATACCTGGGAGTTACCATAAATAACGAAGGAAAAAAATGATAACGAAACGAAACGAACGAGAAAAACTACTAGCCAGCAACAGAGCATTTTATGCAAACTACAAAACGCTAAAAACAAGCAATTGAGAAAAGAAACGAGAATAAAAATAAACAAGACATTAATAAGACCAAAAATCACATATGCAGCAGAAACGCTCACAATAACACAAAAGGATGAAAGAAGAACAATAGAAATCTTCGAGAGAAAAGTAATAAGAGCCATAATGGGAATAAGAAAAACAAACAAGGAAATAGAAGAAGAGTTGAGAGGGGATATAATAATAAAGACAATAAAACGACAAAGAATAAGACAAATAATGGGATGGAAACCGGGAAGCAAAAAAAAAGTAGAAATATCCAGGAAGACATGGATGAATGAGGTGACACATGACCTAAAAAATATGAGATTCAAGGATTGGGGAGAAGATACTAAGGATAAAAATAAATGAAAAAAAATCAAAAGCAGAATAAACAAAGAGAAATGGGAACTAATCGAACCAAAAAATGGATTTATGAATCTTAAAACTAAGGTGGCGAAACTCAAAAGAGAGTAAAAACGCCTACATACATACATTTAGTCAACGAGTACATTTCAGGATGTAGAATGGCAAATTATAAACAACTTACCTAGATTTAAGGCATTTAGGTGGTTTAGGTGGACAACCTTCTTCATTTTCTCCTTCAGCTGGCGTTTTCTTATCCCAACAACATCCAAACAATGTTTCTTCACAATGCGTGGCTGGACAACCTCTGAATCCTTTACCACGAGCAGCCGATACACCATCTTCGCAGCAACCAAATTGTGATTCTTTACACGTTTTCGGCATTGGGCATCCTTTATCAAATGGTCCTTGTGCAGGAGTAATTTTATCTGGGCAGCATCCATATTCTGTAGGTTTGCAATCCTTCATCTTCTTCCTCTTGCATTTCTTAGGTTTGCGTGTGAATATTTCTTCTGTGATCTCCGTAGTGGTCCATTCAGTCGTTGACCAAATGTCAATTTCGGTGGAGCCAGTGAATTCAGTAGTAGATTCAGTCGAGCCTGTAAATTCTGTCGTTGATTCTGTGGAACCCGTGAATTCAGTGGTGGATTCTGTTGAGCCGGTGTATTCAGTGGTAGATTCTGTTGATCCTGTGAATTCAATTGTCGATTCTGATGATCCAGTGAATTCAATTGTGGATTCTGACGAGCCGATGAATTCAGTGGTAGATTCACTTGAACCTGTGTATTCAGTTGTTGATTCAGTGCTGCCGGTATATTCAACAGTTGATATATCTGTAGCTCCAGATTCGCTTGCTTTTTCCGTTGTTGTAGCTTTATATTTAAAATAAAATTGTAATAATTATTATTAATTGTGTCTTTGAACATACCTTGAGGAATATCGCCTTCAATAATTTCGTCATCATCTGAAGTGGCACCACTAATATCTGATGTTGCTGTTGTCGCATCCGAGTCGCCTGTTGATTCTTCACTTGACGCTGATGATGCTGAAGAATCTGTTGTAGCTTCAACATCTGTAGAACTATCACTGGACGAATCCGTGGAAGTGGATGATGACCCTTCTGATGATCCTTCTGATGATGCATCTGATGATGCATCCGATGTTACTTCTGATGTTGATTCTGATGATTCAGTCGTATCGGTGCTTTCAGTTGTTTCCGTACTTTCGGATGACGATTCTGGTGTGGTATCATTCTCTGTAACACTACTATCACTACTATCCTCAGTAGATCCTGAAGCGCCAGATACTTCAGTAGCAGATTCCGTTGCTGTGGCACCTGATGCTTCGGTAGATTCATCAGTTGCTCCTGATTCTTTAGATGCTGATTCTACGGTTGTGTCTGTTACATCGGATACATCAGATACGCCAGTTGCTCCTGATTCATCTGTAGCGCCTGAAGGTTCAGTAGCACCCGATTCTCCAGTACTATCTGTAGCCCCTGTTTCATCAGATCCTAGTTTGCTTTCAGTTGTTATTTCATCAGATATTATTGTTGATTCGTCCATGCCGGAACCTTCTTCGCTTACATCTGTAGCTTTGCTGCTTTCTGTAACTTCGTCATCGCCAGAACCTGTTTCTAAGCTCATAGCCACAGTACTTTTGCTTTCATCACCAGTTCCAGTTGAGTCACTTAGCATTAAATCATCCGTTGCTAGAGATGATTCGCTTGATTCGTCTGTCATGCTAGACACCGTGCTTGAACCAAATGGAGTGCTTTCCTAACAATATAAAATTATAGTTATGTTAATTTGTTTATCTAACAACAACTTAAATGCACTTACTGTTGTTTTTGCATCCAAGAATAGGTAAAATGTTAATAATATAAAAGGTTAATTCATAATTAAATTCAAAATATTTATAATTTACCGTGGCTTCTGATGATGCATCTACTATAGGTGAAGTAGCTTTTTCTTCTTCTTCATCTTCATAATCGTCGACCCATTCTCCATCATCACACTCATCACTTTCGACAATTTCGTAGTCGTCGTCATCTGAGGTAGTTGATGCTAGTTCTGTTACTTCTGTAGTAGCATCAATACCCTGTGTGTATTCTTTGGTCTCTTCATCAGTCTTTTCGGTTACATCCACTGGCTTAGTAACATCAACAGGTAGAACTTCATCTGAATGTTAAAAAAAGTAGTTTTATGTAGTGTTGGTATATTTTAATTCATTTACCTTTATCACAAGCTTCTGTATTACAGGCTTCAGATCCAGAGGGTATTGTATCAGGCCCGCAGTCTGAAGGATCGACTTTTTCATTGTCACGCATGCATATGATTTTCCTCGTTTTGTCACCACCACCGCATTCCTTTGAACACTGTAAAATCATATTTTATAGTAACAGCGACCATTTATAATAATAACTAAACTTACTTTGCTCCATGGTCCACTGAACCATTCACCAACGCATTCAACTTGCTCCGCTTCGCATTCTGTAGTTGCTTCATATTTCTTTGCTTCGTCGCATTTTTCGTCTCCCGCTTTTTGAAGATCTTCAATTGAAGCACAGAAAACTTTTCTGGTTTTCACTCCCTTTCCGCATTTCGCCGAGCACTACAACTTTTAGATGTAAATGGTATTTGTGGTTATTTTTTGAAAATTATTACCTCGCTCCATTGCGACGCGTACCATTCGTAGTCACAACCGCTCGACGCAGTTTTACATTCGCGTTCAATTTCTGGTTTTGCTTCATCTGAACATAGTTCGTCGGGATAAACATCACCTGCAGCTGTGGCACATTGTACTCGTCTTGTTTCCGAACTTAGCCCACATTTATCACACTAAAAAGAAAGCAAGTAACTTGTACAGTTGTAATGTAATAATTCTAAATAATTAATAAACTTTGTAAAACGTGCAATGTAATCCGAGAAAATATTGATATGAAAACTATCTTTCATTTGACAATTTTTATTGGATCAACAAAATGATTAAAAATGAATGCATTTTAAACTTACGCCTGACCATTCTGATGTCACCCAATCAACACCTTCACATGGCCTCAAATTACATGCTTTATCAGCTTCCGGTTTCTCTTCACCACATTGTGAGTCATCTAATTTTTCTATTTTGCCTTTAATTTTCCGGAAACATGTGACAACTCTAGTTTCTCTACCATCTCCACATAAATGGTCACACTAGAACAAAATAGTTATGTTCCTTACAAAATACTATAACAATAGTTATACAACTTACAGGTTTCCAAGGACCTGTATGCCATTCAGCACAAATCTCTCCTTGATTGCATGGTTGTTCACTTGGCGGTTTCTGTATATTATTACATTGTTCATCTTCAACTATACTGGCAATACCATTGGCTATGACTTGCTCGCATAACACCTGCCTTCTTTGATTTCCTCCAACACCACAAGGAGCTGAGCACTTTTCCCAAGGCTTCGTAACCCATTGAGCATTACACGGAACCTCACCACATCTCTGTGACTCAGCTGGCCTATTGCTGGGATCACATAATCTACTATCAGTTGGTTCTAATGATCTTCTTCCAGCGCACGTTACATTACGATATTGTATACCTGAAATTAAAAATGTTACATGCTATTACAGTCAATTACAAATGTCATGAACATTACCTCCACCACAGCTAGATGTACAAGGAGTAAACTGGTCAAAGGTCCAAGCGTAGGTTTCGTTTTGTTCACTTCCAACCACGTTTGAAGGAATGCTGTACTCATATTCCACACCAACGTTATTGTTATCGAATAACAACTAAATAGGAAATGTATTAATGTATTATTTTGAAATAGCAACAATTGGCAGACTTACAGCAATAAAGAGTGATTCTGTTATTGGACCTATACATGTTAAACTGTCTGGTGCTGAGAAGCCTTGCGGGTACCTGTTGTAGTGGAACTTGCATCCAGCAAATTCAACAGTTCTGGGAAAGTCGATTCTCCAATTTCCGTTCAGGTGATAATGCCATGACGTATTTCTAACAGCTAGAAGTTATCATTTGTATATATTTGAATATTTTGATTGGTGAAAGAGTAATACCTAAATAGTTGTTGGATGGTTCGCGTTCTCTTACGTTTATGTTTGTAGCACCAGCCGGAATAAGTATAATGTCATTGTAGCCTGTTCGTAAACAATAAATTGATTATTTATACGAAGTTAGTTGCTTTATAATAATAAGAAAAAAATATTCAGGTGTACTTATCGATTTTACGCATCTGCGAGTTTTACTAAAGTATTATTTTATGTTTCAATGTTCAAGCAATTTGCAGTGATAAATGCCAGATATATTTGTACAGAAGATGATTACTTTCATTTAAGTTTTAATGATAAATTAAGAAATATTCACAAATTTGTATTTCTTCAGTTTGGATTTTGATAAAGATCTTATATTTAATGGAATTTTCATATAACATTTTCAAGTTCCCACACTTTATGAACTTGCACCTCTTTATCAATATAAAGATCAGACAATTTTACCTTGTTGTAGATCCTGTTGATCTATTAATCCATTGATTGTTTGGCATGTGCTGCCGTCTCCTCCGCACACTCTACATTTGTCTTCCCTGACGTTGGAACCTAACATCATGTCGCATCCCACAGGCTGCACACAACAAGAAAATGTTAGTTACGTGCATGTGTCGACGGCGCCAAACAAGTGTTTTGTTGTAGGATCGCGTGCATTGCAATCGTATGTTTTAGTTTTTTTCAGTTAATGAATGCACCGGTAGAAATTATCACCTTCCTCATGAAGTAATAATAACTTACTTTAAATGCATTAAATATTTAATTGACGTACAATTTCAGTTAAACGCTTTCCCTATTTACGAAATGGTCATTTCAAAGATTTCAATTTTTACAGAATGTTAAGAAATATTTTATTATATAAATAGTAATTTGAAAGAATTTATGAGTCAATACTGAAAACAAATCTTTAAAAGAATGATTTCAATATGAATTAAATGATTCATGCTATTGAAATATTTAAAAATTTTGCGCAAAAAAACGGGAAGTTTAGGATTTTTTTTAAACAAAAACTATAAAATATATTGACTAAAACTTTTTAATTTTGTTGCATTAACCTTAAACTTTGTAAAAAAAAAATTTGGCCCATTTTGAAGCCGGGTCTTCCCGGTAGATGGCGTCCTTTTAAAAGATGTTTTTTTAAACTGTTGCCCTGATATCTTGTTACCAAGTTGACGATTTCGTTCCGCGAGGTATCATTTTATTCGTAACGCATTCCTGCAGGCATTGAACTAGGATTTTTGAGGTCCGATGCTTAGTTTTTTTACAGCGATTTTAAGGTAGACTTTTTCGGCAAAATTTGGGCAGAAATGCATTACGAACAAAATGAGACCTTGTGGAATGAAATTGATCAACTTTTAGGAAGACTCCATCTACTGAGAAGACGCGACTTCAAAATGGGCTAATAATTTTTTTTTATAAAGTTTAAGATTAATGCAACAAAATTAAAATTGCATTTCAATTTTCTGAAACTTTGGATTTATATACTTTAGGTCTATCTGATCAAAAGTCTCCAAGGGCATGAGTGACAAAATGGACTGTTTTTAAACTACAGCTCTAATAAGAATACACTTAGAAAGAGATAGCGTATAAACTGCCGCTTAATAGCTCTGTCTCACACGCTTTTTCC
>JARJED010101523.1:0-10615 GCA_030264515.1 Sepedophilus sp. GC000190 | reverse complement strand
TAATCGTTCAATCCCTCAAAATGCGTGTAAATAAAGGGTAGTTTTTGATTTATGAATTTTTTAAATTTTAACGGTTTTTTCAAATTTCCCACCAAAATCAGGGATATGGATATAAACGGATTGCATATTCGGATTCTACTTTTTTTTCACATAAAAATTGTATTCCGATATTTTAGTTTTGATTTAAATTTAATTAATTCAAGGAAGTTTCCGTTTTTTTATTTTTATAACATTAGAAAAATAAAAATAAAATAAAAATGGCGGCCAAAAATTACGGTGATGAGGAATTTTTTTTTATATAAGCTAAAGTACTATATTTTAGTTCTAGATTAGTGGAAAATTATTTAAAATTAAGTTTGAAAACACATGTGAAAATGTAAAATTCGGCGTGGAATCGCCCATATACAGACGGAGATCGGGGGTTCAAATCCTTCACGAGTAGTTAATTTTTAATTTGTATTTTAATTCATTTCTCTGTAGGAAACTACATTAAATTATTATACATGTAAATTTTCACTGGCCAGCTAACATATGGCGTCTAAAGTCCCAAATAGTAATTATAAAAATATATATAATTAAAAAAATTTAGTTTGTGTAAATAGATTGACGATGCAACAAATTTGAAGCAAGTAAATAATGTTTTTACTAATCAGTTTAGAAAATCTAAAATTATTAAAAAAGATATCTGGAAATTTTATAAATATTAAATAAAATCCGCCTTAGAATTATTAACATAGAAATAAAAAAATCCAAAATCATTGAAGCAAGTCGAAGGAAATTTGAAAAGAAAAAAGATGAAAATGCAAAAATCTAAAGCAAAAAAAAAGAGTGAAAAGTGACTTGCGTTCTTTTCTTATTTGAATAGAACCCTATATATAGAAAATAAACTTTTGAAAAAACAATTTTCGAAGGCTAGTATCTGGAAAATTTCATTTTTAAATTAAAATTTAAAACTTTATTGTAGTTTCCTAAAATTTGGAGTAGATTTTATTAAATTTATCTGAAAATCGTTTAAATTCAGCAACATTTTGTCGATTTTTTTAATAAAAACCATTGTAATTTGATGAACAAATTTCTATGAAAATCCTTAAATTTTAATTAAGATTATTTTAAAATTGATTGATTTATTTTTCAGGAAATCGTTTAGTTTTGATAGTATATGATTTTAGTTTAATTTTATGGAATTTGGATGATATTTTAATAGTTTTTTATATAAATCATTGCATTTAAGTAAAATTTCATTTCATTTTTATAAAATTTGGTATAATTTCACTGAATTATTATGAAACTCAATTGAACTTCTCTAAAAATCGTTGTTTTTTTTTAAATTTCATTAAACCTTCATTAAAAAAAATTAATTTAATTGTTTTTCTGTAGAAATCATTAAGTTTTATTGTGATTTCAATTATTTTTAGTAAAATTTCATTAAAACTTGACGGAATTTCATTTAATATCAATTCATTGTTGATTTGCAAAGTATTTTAACACGTGTTTATGAAGAATAGTGATATTTAATAAATAATTCGTTTTTTTTAATTATTGAAAATTTGTGCAAATTTCTAACGAAACGATAAATTTTCTAATGTCTTTAAATGACTTACATTGTTTTATGCAAATTCTTTAAGTAATCTTGAAAATTCTTCTAAGAACATTTTAGATTATTTATTCATTTTTACTCAACTGGTAAAAAAAGGAAAATAAATATTGTATTTCATGATTAATTTTTTATAAAATTCATTGTATTTTTTTAAAGAACTGTAAACAATCTAAAAAAATATTCTAAACTCCTCGAGAATCTTTGAAAAATCATTGTAATTTACTAAAAAAAATTGACGTTTATTGAAAAATTCATACAATTTCTAAAAAAATCTATTGTGACCATCCACATGGCATTATCATACGTATCTCAAAAACGGATCAATATATTTTTATCAAACCTGCCAGATATATTATAATTGCTCTAAATTGTAGTTTACCTGAATAGGTACCCAAATCTATTCATGAACTTGATTACCTCAACAAATTGCAAAAACAAGCGTTTGAGTACATTTCGAAGAAAATGGTTGTAAAAAAATTGATATTTTATTCGAAAAAAATAGTTGTTATAGTTAAAGAATTTTTTTTCTTTATAGTTGTAAATAGCTTTACAAAAAATAGCTTTTTACAAATATTTGTTTTAATTCTAACATTTTTAAATAATTTTTTTATTTAGAAAGAAAAAAAAAAGAAAAATTGTTCCCCATTAAGGAAAATAATTATTTTTATAACATTTTTCTGTTTTTTTTTTCAAGAAATAATTATTTTCCTTTTTTTGAGAAAGTCGCATTTCAAGTATTAAAATTTGCAATTTTTAAAGTTTTTCGTAAGGGCATTTAAGAATGTAAGCTTCCGACTGCAAATTCGAAGATGAGTGTGATTGTAATTTCAAAGAATATATGCACATTTTTAAGAAACTTGATGTATTTAATAGAATTCGACGAAAATTTTAAGAATTTTGATAAAACTTTAATGACAATTTTTAAGAATTTTAATGTAATTTCATAACAAAATTAAGTAAAATTCTAATTAAATCGAAAAATAATGCCGAATTTCAATATTTATTAACTATTATTTATTTGTTAATTTCGACAAAATGTCATAGAATTTTTGTAATTATTTCGACAAAAATTCTGTGAAATTTTATCAAGTCTTGACAAATTCTTGAGAAAATTGTAATGAATTAATATAATAAAATTTAATGTAATTTTAATTGAATTTAACCAACTTGATTTGATTTCTACAAAGTTTCGTTTATTTTCGTAAATTTTTATGAGCGTGTTGCAGCTACAAAATTTTAATAAATCGGATCAGATTTTGTTGACTTTGATTGAAATTTTGTTTAAATTTTAGGTTTTGATTTTGGGATTTATGAATATTATTCAAGTTTTATTCAAATAACTCCTAAAATTGCTACAAAATTGCACTAAATTTCCGCAAAAAAATAAATTCATTAAATTTTAATCAACGTCATTGTAATTTATTTCATTTTTATTAAAAATAAAATTAAAATATTAGCAAATTTAATTGAATTTTCGCAAATTTTGATTGGATTATGTTGAATTTTATAAGAATTCGGCTATCTCTATTTTTTAATAATGCAGTCCGGGGCTCGTCTTGCACACAACTATTTTTTTTAATGTGACTATTTAAAAAAAAAAAACACGTGTTTAGTAGATCTAAAGAATATATTGCAGATTTTTTAGTTTTTTTTAATAAAAATCTCTATCTTTTTATAATTTTTTTAAATTCATGCGATTTTTACAGTAAATTCTAATTGACTTTTGTTAGAATGCGTGGAAAGTATTTGAATGTTATTTGATCTTACGAAAAAAAAAAAAATTTTTTTTTTAAATTTAAAGACTTATTAAAAAAATAATTATGATATTTTTAAATAACTTTTTTTTCAAATTTTCTAAATAAAAATTAAAAAAAAAACACTTACTTTTTAGAAACTTTTAAATGTCGGTTAAAAAATGAAAATTCTTGGAAAAAAGGTTTTTTTTTGTAATTCACACTTTGTGAAAAAAAATCTTTGAGTCTAAAAACATTAAAATTTTTGAATTTTTTAATGCTTTGATTGCAAATATTTTCTTTCAAAATAACTTGTTTTTTATAATTTCGAAAACTTTTTTTGAAAATTGCTTGATATTGTAGAAATAATAATCGATTTTATTAAGAAAATTGTTGAAAATCGCTTAATTTTTTGAAAAAAATATTTAAAAATTCTTCTCTTCTGTAGAATTTTACTTGAAAATCTAAAAATGCAAGATTTTTGTTGAAAGGCATTTGATTTATTAGAAAACAAAAGTATATTGTTTTTATGTATGTTTTAAATATTTGTTATTTTGGAAATTATTTAAAAATAATTGACATTTTGAAAAAAAAAATCGTTGATATTTAGTATTTTTTAAATGTCGCTTAATAAAATTAATTGATGAAAATTAATTACTCTTTAGTAAATTTTTGCGAATTGATAGATTGATTTTCTTCGAAGATTTTATCGAAACTCGTTTCAAATCACTTAATTTTGTAGAAAATAAAAAAAAAACTCGAATTTCAAAAGGGAGAAATTTTAACTTTTTTTTTAATTACCTGATTTTGTGAAAAATATAAGGAATCTGATTTTATTTACGAAATAAATTGTTGAAAATACTGGTTTTGGAATTTCTGAAAATAAAATAAAATCACTTGGTTTTATGAAAAGTTTGAAAAAAATACTTGTATTTTTAAATTTTGAAAATCATTCGATTATTCAGAATTTTTGATAAATGGTTGAAGTTTTTGGAAAATAATTGAAAATCACTGTATATTTTATTTTTCTAGTTTTTTTCTTTTTATTTTTTTCTTCTTTATAACCTTCATGTAAATATTTGTAATTATGTAGTTTATTTGTGTAATTTTTTTTTTTATAATTTTTTTAAACATTTTTGAAAATCGTATCTTTAATAAAACAAAATAAAAAGTCGATTTTGTTTGGAATATGAGTCAAAATCACTTCAATTTTTGAATAATTAAAAAAAAATATATTTTTTCTTATGAAAATTCGCTGAAAATGAAAAAAACGATCGTGTCCAGATAGTAATTAACTAAAATTTCATAGTTACTATGTGTATGACTTAATTTCTTAAAAAATATCGATCCTCTATAAATTTCAAATTAGTTTAATAATATCTTGTCGACTTTTAATGATTACACAGACACACAAAAACAATTCACGCGTAATGGAGCGGCTGGTGCGTTCTTATGTATTTTCTAAATCCGAATTTGACACTGGTTTTACTAGATTGGCTCAAAAAATGCTTAAAAATTGAGATGAAATAGGTATTTATCAGGATTTTTAAGATATCATCTAAATTGTTAATCATTTTTCGAGCCAATCTGGTAAAACCAATATCAAATTCAGATCTAGCAAGCCAAAATACATAAGAAAACACTTGTCATACCTCTGGGGCCGAACAAAAAAAAAGGTTTGTACATAGCTGTGTACAGAAGAACAGGTGAGCATAAAAAAAAGTTCAGGACCAGAGGTGCTACCGGTGTTTTTTATGTAGTTTGGCCTGCTGGATCCGGATTTGATATTGATATGCAAAAAAATTGAGGTTAAATATTAAAAATCATGATAAATAGCAATATACCTACTCTATTTTTATGCATTTTTCGAGCAATCTGGTAAAACCAGCCCGAACAAACAATTTTGTTCGTGTAACTAAATTTAATAAAAATAATTTATGGAAATAAATATTATTATTTAAAATTGCCAGAAAGAATTCAGAAATTCCTAAATTGAAAATATTAAATAAAAAAAATATATCAATTCAGCTATGTTGACAAAAAAAACTTGTCACAAATTATTTAAAAAACTCGCAAAAACAATGGATGGAAAAGAGAAGGAAGGAGGATTGAAAGGATTAGAGAGATGGAAAAAAGGAAGAGATGTGAAGATTTTGGTGCCGAAAACAAGAAGGTGAAAGTTGTGGAAAAATTAAAGTGACGGGGTGGAGAGAGTCGGGATGAATGAAACTGAGATAGAAATAAGGAAAATGAATGTGGTGATGACGGGAATTAGGGAAATTAAGTGGGGCAATTGATAGCGAAGATGGAGGTAGATGTGATGCCTGAATGGGTGGTGATATTAAGAATAGAAAAAGTTTTGTTAAAAATTAAAAAGAAAGGGTGAAGCTAACAGAAACTGATATATGCCGTTCATTCATAGAATTCTGTACATAGGGAAAATATATGGATGCCCAAAACGAACCACCACGCTTAGTTAGAACTATCGTCACGAGCGCGCCACATCGCGCGTCGCACCAAAAATACCCGAACTCCGCACCTATCCCATTATGTTTCTGCCGTGTCCCGGCAATCCATCCGCGGAATGGACGGGCTCTGATGGCAAACGAATCATGTATTTTCGCTATGTACAGAATTCTATTAATGTACGGTATGTCAATGATGACTTGTCATAAAAGGAAAGGAAGAAAGAATAGATGCTAAGGAAGAGAGAGACAGAGGAATAGACAAGGACAAGAATGGTAGATAAGGGAGGGTATAACAGTACAATTTTACTGTTTCTATAGAAATTCAATAGAATTCACATTTTACAAAAAATGCACTAAATTCAATTAAATCAATTAGAATTACTAAATTTAATTAAATTTCATAAAAAATAATTATTAATTGATTTCATATTTTAATGTGTGGAATATTTCTAAAACCAGTTTGAGCCAACAAGCTTTAAATGTGGGTAAGATGAATTATAAATGTGCATCATTAAATTTTGTACAAGTATACGCCATACTGAACTCTATTGCATCTAGAAGTGAACCGGAAGTGTCCGAGGACTCTATATTATAACAACTCCACAGTTTAGATTGAGGATATCTTTAGCGATGACTCCATGGAAGAGAAGTGATTCTGACTTCAGTGATGAAGATAACGTACCTTTAGTGCAGTTAACAAATCAAGTTTGAAGGCGAACTAAATTATTTCAACCTGATGTACAAGAATATGTAGGTGTACAGCATGTGAAAATAATGGAATATCGAGTTGATGCATTTTTGTTGATGTTTGATGAGGATATTCTGCTTCACACAAATGTATATTCGTCCCAAAAAGGGAAATCAATCAACAAATATTGTCGAAATTTAAAAAAAAATGGAAATTAATTTGATAATGGGAATGGTATGTAGTTCCTGCGACTATAGGTAATCGGCCAATGTAATTTTTTTCCAGAAGAAGAAACACAATATCAAAAAGAACCACACAGGACAAATTAGTGGGGTTATGCTTTTCAGCAAGTAAAATATATTTCTTAATATTTTTTTCTAGAACATCAATAAGATGTCACTGAAAATTAATAATTTTCATAAAAATGTAATAAAACTCTATTATATGAAATTGAAGAAAAACATAACTATTTTTTACAAATAAAGAAATGTATGATTTCTCATTGAATTTTGCACAAAATTTAATCTAAATTCAACGATTTCGACTGATATTCGATGAAATTTCATTAAAGTAAATTGAAATTCTACTAAAATTTAAAAGTAACATAATTTTTCATCATGATTTAACGGATTTTATAAAAATTGAATGATGTATCGAAATATTAAAAAAAAAATATTTTTTAGTGGAATTTCATGAATAAAATGTCACATGAGGCCCTCAAGCCGTAGTTTGCTCACCCCTGGTCTAATGGTAAAGCCTTCACTGGGTATTAATATTTTTATCAATATTATTATTTATATTTAATACTAACCAAATCAGCTAGGTGGTTATCTTTGATATAAAAACTATGCAATCCTCGTTCGGCCTCTTCGTTGTGCTTACTAATTTTTCGAATATTCTCCTCCCATGCTTCCTTACGATTGGCATCATGTTGGCCCACATATGTTTTGTTAAAGCGTTCCTGAAATTTTTCTATTTTAGAATGTATACATATATATATAACGTGTTGCCAAAATGCATAAAAAATTGGGTTATTTTCTTATTTACTTTAAAGTCATCCCATAGGTTATCCAAATTTATGGTCTCAAAATGAATGCCTTCGCTGAACGCACGAGCGAAAATTGCTGTTAATAATATAAGCTGCCTGCAGATCATCATAACTTACATACTATGAATATCATTATGTACTAATTATGTTTGGGTGCAATTTTGTTGTCGTGCGATTTGCTTTTTAGTGATGTAAGCATAAAATGTATTACGTACGATCTGAATTAAATGAATATGCGTTTAAGCAACGATTTTTATCTACCTAACGATAATGAATATTAAATTATTTAATTTCATTATGTATTATTAAATTA
Source organism: Sepedophilus sp. GC000190 (assembly GCA_030264515.1). Lineage (NCBI taxonomy): Eukaryota > Metazoa > Arthropoda > Insecta > Coleoptera > Staphylinidae > Sepedophilus > Sepedophilus sp. GC000190. The sequence continues at coordinate 2,768 of JARJED010101523.1, read as the reverse complement.
GTTTAATACCAAAGAGGATTATAATAACAACAACATCTTTATACGTAGTAGTTAGATACGGATATTATTAAAACAATTACAATTAATTAGAATTACAAAAAAATAGAAACTCTTCAAATACATTCCTTTTAACTAAAGTAACGTATGAGTAGCTAAGTATATTTGGAGAGCACAGAAGTCAATTCAAATAAGTCTTTACAGACTGTCCTGTAAATATTTTTGCAGTTTCCATTTATTAAAACAAAATTTATATAAATTTTAGATATTTTATCAAAATATAAATGTTTGTAATAACAATAAGGGACTAATCCAACCATGAATGGATTTATAAACCCCAGACGAAGAAGTGGCGAAACTCAGAAATGAGTAAAAACGCCCATATAATTAAATGCTATTTAATAAATTAATAATACAATTATTATTATACGCACGCAAGTGAAATAAAATTATGTTAAGTTATATACAAATTAATTGCTGTATTCAGTTTTTATTTTGTGTGAAGAAACAATATAGTGCATATATTGCAATATTCTTCTTCTTTATTGAACGTCCACGGCAGAGCGGAAGTGTAGGCCAACGTCGACCCATTACCACATTGGGTTCTATCATCCTGTAAAAAGGTCATGCCCAGAATTAGGGGTTATGTAAATATCCGTCTTTCGATAAGGAGCATCCTAGCGAGTAGGTTAGTATCTTTTGCTAGTGGTAACCGACGAGTTCTTCGAAAATCAATTCTTTGACAATAATCAAATCTTGCAAAATCAATTCTTCGAATGATTATTACTTGGAATGCTCAATTCTTCGAAAATTATTTCTTCAATAGTTTTCAGTATTAAACAAAAACATGTTTACTGATTTTAAAACTAAATTTTAACTGATAATTATATTGAAATACTTTCATATATAATGACAAATTTAATTCTGTATTTTTTTTTCTTGACAATTCAATTGTTCGTTTTTGTGAAAGTTGTAGAGGTGTTAGTGATTTTTGTTTTCTAATATAAACAGAGGCAAATAAAAAATGTTACGAAACATTAGCTTGAAAATGCAATTTTATTTAAATGGTGTCTATTGTGCTTCACGGTTTAGTGCTTCGAAAATCAATTGTTCAAAAATAAATTGTTCAATAGTTTTCAGTTTTAAACAAAATATCATTTTCTGATTTTAATACTAAACTTTAGTTGATAAATGTGTTGAAATACTAAATTTATAATGGCAAATGCTGTATATTGCTTTTCTTGTCAAATCACTTGCTAAATAAATATAAATATATTTTAATGATTCCTCATTATTTTCTTGTGGTTTTAAAATATTTTTATAGATTTTTAATAATTTAAATTATTATTATTGATTATCAAGATGATTTTCTAACGAAATCATTCAATTTATTTCGTGTTAATAAACATATTTTACATAAGGCATACATAAAATTTGATGGTTTTCAATCATTTTCAAGTGATTTTTAGACGATTTTGAAAAAATCGTATACTAACGACGCTCGTCCGTCTGTCCGTCCGTCCGTCTGTCGTGTCAAACAACTCAAAAAGTACTGAACCGATTTATCGACAAACTTTTAATTTCATGACTGTAGATTCATTTTTAAAGGCACTTTATATGAAAGCCAAAATCGATAAACAGTTATATCTTTCAAATTTCGAAATATATGTAAAATTTTATAGTACCATTCGATTAACAATTAAAAAAACAACAACATTGTTCTTTTTTTTTTTTTGTTTTCTTAAAAATAACAGTGATATTCATGAAAATTCATTTTGATTTTACGCGCGTTATACACAATTACAATCAAAATCGTCCAATACACACCTACTCCTGGAAACTCCTATTTGTTAATAAATTTGAAAGAAAATCGTTGATAACTTAAAAATATTTTATGGTTGTTAAACGATTTTCAATGATCTCGAGAGATAAATAAAAAAATCGATGAATTTGAAGATTTATTTTTTTATTTTCGAGAGGTATTTTATATTTTTTTTATTAAATTGACAAATTTTAATCATTTCTCTTCATGATATTTTTTTGTGAATTTCAAATTATTTCCTAGATATTTTTGATACTATTTTTAGTTTTTTTTCATAATTCTAAGTTTTTTTAACATTTTAATTATTAAGCAATTTATAATTTTTATATGATTTTTTACATCTTTTTAAATATGACTATTTTTACTATTTGCGTAAAAACGATTAATTTTCCAGTTTCATTTGCATAAAAATGGACGTGTGGGTCAAATATTCTGGGAAATTAAAAAAATGGTCCCGAGACTCCATGACGTGACGAATGGCGGAAAAAATAGGAAATTCCATAATTAAAAAAATTTGAAAAACGGGTTTTCTAAGTTTTTAGTATCATAACCCAAAATATACGGAGAAAATACTAAACAATTTGAAAGACAATATATTTCCTCGCCTTTTGAGGGATAGTACGATTTAAAAAATGGGTAGTTTTTGAGATATAATTTTTTTAAAATTATATGGCTATTAATTATAAACGAATCGCATATTCGGATTCTACATAAAATTTCACAAAATTTCACATAAAACCATGTATTCCGATATTTGTTTTGATTAAAATTTAACTCTTTCAAGCAAGTTTTTAGACGCTTTTGAAAAAAGCATCTACTAACGACGTCAGGTCTGTCCGTCCGCCTGTTGCGTCAAACAACTCAAAAACTACTTAACCTATTTTGATGAAATTTGATATCTGAGCATTTCAATTAAACTTATCGACACACTTTTAATTTCAATGCTCTA
>JARJED010101196.1:0-11382 GCA_030264515.1 Sepedophilus sp. GC000190 | reverse complement strand
GCCAAAAATTGAGCAGCCGAAACACCAAAGTGATTATACCACGTCGTCAAGCGGAATATTCGCTGATCTATACCTGGTAACTAGGTAAAATGGTTCATTCTTATTGGTTAATTTGTTGATGAGTTGTATAATCAAATATATCCAACATGTTTTATGGAATTTTTCAAATGTCTTACATAATTTACAGGCTTTGTCAATAATTATAATATAATATTTCATCTAAATATAATGAACATGAAGAAGAACGAGCATTAGAAGCAGCGACAGCGACAGAAGAATAAATTTGCTGCTAAAGCAAATTGAGGATTTTTTAGTTAATATGTATGTTTGTAAAGCTCCTCTGGTTTAGTTTTAAATTTATGATTAAGTGTTATCGTCTGATATTCTTATATAAAATAAGATATATTCTGGAAAATTTAACTATTTTAGGAATTAATAAATTTGAAAAGCAAATAATTATAATTAATGAGGCGTTTTAAAATAGCTGCAATAATTAAAATTAAAAAAATATAAATGCATTGTTTTTCTCAGAAATAAATATAACAAGTAGGATTATCCACAGTTATGTAGGTATTATGCGCGTTTGATTGTAATTGCGTATAAGGTTCGAAGGATTAAAAACTTATTTTTAAAAATACAGAAAAAGTAAAAAATAACAAACATTGGAGTTATTTGTATTGCTAATCGAATGGTACTATTGAATTTTACATATTTGTCGTAATTTAATTGATTTCAGCTTTCATATAAAGTGCCTTTAAAAATGAATCTACAGCATTGAAATTAAAAGCATATAGATTAGGTAGTATTGATTTAAATGCCCAGACATCAAATTTAATAAAAATCTATTTAATAGGATTTGATTTGAAGGTCGTGACGGACAGGCAGACGGACCTGAATTCATTAGTAGATGCTTTTTGCCAGTTCATGATATACCTGTGTAATGATTATGGTTTTAAATTTATCGTTATTTTACAAGCAAACTCAACATACAATCATTACTTTCTGATATTTATTACTAATAATTGCATGTATCCTTTATTTGGACAAATAAATGCCATTTAAAATTATTTGTTATTATTATTGCTTTTGCGATTTAATATTAGCAATATTTCGTTTCAGTGTTAGTATTTCGTAATTTCTAAATGAGATTGCAGAACTGCCACACAAAAGCACAAGAAATAAAAGAATATTATTATCTACAACGTAAATAGGTAAACAATAAACTTTTCCAATATTATTTAATGCACTCACACACTCTGGAAATGGTGTTGATACAATGAGAAATTCTGTTACATAATCAATGTTGCAGAATCAGTGATATAACCAGAATTATTTTTCCAATAATTACCGTAAATATTTTTCTCACAGTTCATATTATTATAATTGCAATTTATTTCTTATATTTACATCTCATCTTAAACTAAATATTATTTGATTTTAAATAGAATTTATGTTGATTGCCTATTGGTATTTTAAATTCATTTATATTTACAAGCCTAATAAAAACATGTACTACCTATACTAATAATCTGTAGGTAGGTCATCGTGTAATTTTTGTTGATGGAAATTTATTATTTTTTCGCATTATAAATGTTACAAAGTCATAATTGACGATTTTTAAAATCCTTTCTGTCTGTCTGCGACTAACTAACATAATTAAATTATTATACGTATAACAAAAAACTAATCATATCGTGAGATAAATATAGAAAGCCTTAAAATCGGTTACAAATAATAATATAGAATTATTAAATAATAATTTTGTAATTATTTACCACGATTTTATTGCCTATAAATTATTATTGTGTTGCAGTTAATTCAATTAAGTTAGAAAGATAAAATAATATATAAAGATATATTATTAACATGTGGCCAATCTGTGTCAACACATATGTATATATTTAAGTGATTTTCATCTCTCGTGACGTTAAACGATTTAAAAATGACCCTCATCACTCATAACGCATAACGTGTATTATAATTGTCTGTTAATAAATGATCATGCTAACGAGGTCACAATAATAATATGAATAATATAAATGATGGGCAGGTAATCTTTTCAGATAATAAATTGAAATAGGAAGGCGGACCAAAGAAATAATATTTTTAGACAAATTTTAGTGACGTTACTTTTGTTGATGTTGTATTTGATGAATATAGGCATTGTTATCAAATGAATAACTAATTACAAGAATGGAGTAAACACCAAAAAGTCTAAATTGAGTTTTTGATGCAGTCGCCATATTTAAACCCGAACTCAACAGTTCTGATTAAAAAATAAATAAAAACTACATTCTCTACTGAGCTACAGCCCCCAAAACCTCTTGTCAGTAACAAGAAGGAAATGTTTCCAGAAATATATTTCTTTCTTGTAACTCCCAAAATCAGGCGCTTGATTTATAATGCAAGAGACTAATAAGAAACTAGACAGAATCTAACAACCTGATGAGCACAATGCTAAGATTGCCGGTTAGAAGAGATTGGGAAGATTTTCAGTCAAAAGACATATTGAACTTTAAATAAATAAATACCTGGCCAACTGTTTATAAGAAGATGACCAAATCTGTTGACAAAAAGTGACCGTTTATGATCTCCAAATAAGACATTTAGTGTATAACTCAAGATCAAAGGACTAGACTACGTGACTGCATCAACCTATATCTACGGATTAGTAAAATAAAGATTTCTACTTCAAAAGCCTTGTATTTCACCAACTATTCCAACAACTAAGGCCTACAATGACCAAGGAAGATATAAACACAAAAAAAAAGATATAACAAATATATTAAAGTATATTCCAAACGATAGAAAATAGTTTTACTACATTAATTAAAAAGTACTTCAACAGTCGACTAATGAAAGAGATAATGACGACGAAGAGGACCTCTAACCCGCAATCTTACACGCTTTTCAGTTATGTGTAATAATTTTTATCAGAATAAGTTTTATTGTTCTGTTTTATTTGAAAACAAGATTTGATTGTTTTTACTGTTTTTCATTAAGGAAGAGGATGACCCATGTTGCAGGGGTAGCTGTATAATTAGCTTAACATTCCTTATAGAGTTTCGCTGTTCCTCCTAGGAGCTCTTCTTTCCAGCTAGCTACTCCTATTGCTCTCAGGTCCATTTCTACATCTTCGTTCCTCCTGGTCCTTGGTCTACCTTTGCATCTGTTACTACTTGGTACCCATTATATTATGGCCTAACTATCTGATTCCTGTTGCTTTTATACAATTTACCATATTCACCTAGATATTCGTAAATTTCCTTGCTTGTTCTTCTTGGACAAGTTACAAGAAGGAAATACATAATTTCGTAATTAACACCATAAACTGACACAGAACAATTTGTCACACTTGTAAATATATTAAACTAAATATATATATAATATAAATATAAAAATATTGAAACCGTCGGAGGACAATCGTTTAGCAAGGACACAGTTTTCTTTGATCTGTCAATACCAGCAGTTTTGGTTCTATTTCCTTCTTGTAACTGGCACTTCAAATATGTGTTACTATATATCTTCAACGGGCCGTACTAATACTCAACGTATTTTTGCTTCGAGTTTCAAAAACGTCTAAAAAAATCTGATGTGGCCATCCACATGACATTATCATACGTATCTCAAAAACGGCTCAATATTTTTTTATCAAACTTGTCACATGTATTACAATTAAATCATTTATTCTTAATAAGTTTTTCTGAAAAATTTCACTAAAAGGTAGTTGACCTGAACAGATACCCAAATCTATTCAGGTAAAGTATTTGATGGCCTAAACGAATTTCAACCAAAAGCTTTTCAACTTCTTTCCCCATCAAATAATGCGTACATGCAAAATTTCATTCCTTATCATACTATCGTATGATAATGTAAAAATTCAATGAATTTCGAAGAATTTTTAAATAATGCCAATTAATCACCAGCGGCGTTTAATAAATTTTTATTATTTTCAAAATATTTTTTATAAATTTTAATAATTTTCATACAAAATTCTGTTAATTTTCAAGATATTTTGTGGTTTTTAATGAATTTTGGATAATTAAAAAAAAAATGAAATGTTTATAATTTTCTAAAAAAATTAATAGGTAAGCCTTGAAAACATCTAAAAAACGGAAATTAATTTATAATCGTTAAAAATGAATTGCAAATTATTCAAGTTATTGAAAATCTTTGATTGAAAAAAAAATCATCAGAAATTTTAATGTTTCATTGAATATCATGTAATTTTTAAAAACGATCCAATAAAACTATTTATAAATTATTAAAAATAATTTAAATAAAATAAAGAAAATTAATCAAAAATACAACAAAATTTAATTAATTTTAATGAAATTCAATTAAATCTATATTTAAATTCAATAAAATAGAATGATAATTAAACAATGTCATAAGCTTTTTAATAAAAATCAATGAAAATTCAAGGAAATACATTGATATTACTATATTTTTTTAAATTAGAATGTTTTTTTATTCAAATATCATTTTTGACAATTGAAATTCGAAAGAAATTGATTGAACTTTCACGAATTGTTAATTGTTGTAGTTTCTTGAAAATTTAAATAATTTTTTTGTTATGAAAATTCCTTTTATGACAATTGAGATGTCATTTTAGTTTTCAAAATGTAACAGTTTTTACATTATCATATGAGAGTATGATAAGGTAGTTTTCGGAAAAAAAAGATTTTCAAAAATTGATGAAATTCCATATGTTGGGGTCTCCTGAACACGATTTGGCTATTTACAAAAAATGTCTGTGTGTGTGTATGTGTATGTATGGGATTTTTGTCACACGTTTTTTTTTTAAGTACTGAAATTTTTTTAATGAAATTTGGCATTATTTGATACTGAAAGAGGTTGAAAAGCTTTTTGTTGATATTCGTTCAGGCCATCAAGTACTTAATCCCTGAAGAGATTTGGGTACCTGTTTGGGTAAACTACATTTTAGAGCATTTTTTCAGAAAAACTTATTAAAAATATTTATTATAAAAATTGTACTTTTGATAATATGCATGTCAATTTTGTTATCTACATGTTATTTTTTATTTTTAAATAATAAAACGTTCATCAATAAAATATCATTATTGACATTTGACATTACAGTTTCAATCTGAAAATCTCATTTTTACTAGTGAAATTTTATTTTAACAATGATGACATATACAATCAAAATTTGGTAGTCAATTATATTTTGTTTTGCAAATAATTTGATTTCTTGGCCAGTGCAATTTTTAAAAATCAAAATAATAATTAATACAATATCATGATAGTATAAAAATCAATGAAAATTCAACGAAATTCATTGTTATTGCGAATTTTTAAATTAAAATGTCACTTGAATCATCAACATATAATTTTTGGCATTTCTTTTATTGAAATGTCATTTGTGACAATTGAAATTCAAGAGAATCGATTGATTAAAAAATTCTAATGATTGTAGTTTCCTTAAAATTTAAATATTTTTTTATTAAAGTGCCGCATATAACAATTGAAGTGTAATTTTAATTTTCAAAATTTAACAATTTTTCATTGTGTGACAGACATTTTAATCAATGAACTACCAGTTTTGACTTTTTAATTGAAATTCTAGTGAAAATAATCTATATAAACGTCAAATTCGATTGTTGAATATTATTTTTTATTGTGGCGATGTCATTGTTGACATGAATATCAATGTCAATTTTTTGTTATCGAAATGTTATTTTTTTGAATTGAAATAAAATTTTCATCACTAAAATACCATTTTTGACTTTTGACATTTCAGCTTTAGTCTGAAAATGTATTTTTTGCAGTAAAATTTTATTTTTGCTGTGATGACTGATAAAATTAAAATGTTGTTAGTCGATTATATTTTGTTTTGCAAATAATCTAATTTTTTTAGTCACAATTTTTAAAAATTAAAATGGCAATTGACAATCTCATTATATTGATAAAAGTTAAAACAAAATTGTGGACAGTAAAATTATACTCTTGTTTGTCATTGATGTGGTATTTTAGACCGTGCTGTTTATAAAAGTCGAAATGATAGTTTTAACAATGATGACTTGATAGTTAAAATAACGTTTTTGACAGTGAACTGACATTTTTTATAGATTAAATTATATTTTTTTACAACATAGCCACATGCACGATGATTGATGTCAAAATTTAAAATGTTATATAGTTGTATGTAAATTGTGATTCATTCTTGACATCTGAAATAAAATTGTGGTCAATCAAATGATATTTTTGTCAGCGATTTGAAGTCTTAGACAGCGCAATTTTTAAAAGTCAAAATGGCAATTGTTTTTTGAAATACTATTTTTGACATTCAAATTTTACAATTCTTGTAACAATTATTTCAATTTAAATGTATTTTTTGTAATGAAATATGATTTTTAAAAGATAAACTGAACTGTCATTATCATTAAAATATCATTTTAACTAATTAAAATTAAAATTTTTCGTATAATGAGATTATCCTTTTTGACAATTGAAATATAGTTTTTATTGCAAATAATGTAAGATTTCATATCTTCGGAGTGAGGGAGGTAGTCAATGATGGCAATAAGATGTGTGTATAAGAGTTGTAGTATGTATCAGAAATTTTCAATCCGTGGGGATGTGGAACTCGATAGCAAATATGGAAATGCCGTGCCGCGCAAAGGCGAAGTCAAGGGTTCGAATCCCTCTCGGGTTGTTAATTTTTTATACATAATTAATTTCATTTCTGTCTGTAGTAACACTAAGTTAGGTTATTTACTTATAGTTTTTATTGTTTTGGTATTTTTTGTAAACTGAATTTATTCACTTGATTTAATAAAAAAAACTTAAATTTTTAGTAGGTTTTTAAAAACCATCCACTTTTTAATTTTCTGGATACAGTTTTGAATTTGGAATTGCTTCTTTAACAATTAAAATATTATTTTCAACATTTGAAATCGCATTTGTTGGCAACTAAAATGCAATTTTTAGTTGAAAATATCACTTGACCATTTATAACATTTTTCACATTTCTTGACACATGTTTGATAATTTAGTTTACAAAATTGATGAAAAATACCTACTAGATTTTTTGGAAAAAAAAAATTCTTTGGAAGATCCTATTGAAAAAAATATTGAATATCACGCATATTTTTTTTAAATTTAAAATGCTTTATTTGCACAAATATTTTGTAAAATTGTTGAAAAATACTTTTTTATATTATTTGTTTAAGAATTTCTGGATTGCATTTTTGAAAGTTTATTGAAAATTCTAGATTTTTGTTGAAAATTTTAACAATGTTTTTTTAGAATTTGTAGAAATAAATTTGGAATTCTGAATGCCATTTGCTTTTTGAGAAATATAAAAATCTTCAAGTTTTCTTGAAAATTATTAAAATCACTTGAATTTTGAACTTAACAGTTAAGATGTTTTGTTAGTTAAAATTATATTTTCTTTATTTGAAATTACCTTTTTAACATTTAAATAAATGCATATGTTGGGCGCAAAGTTCGTTTAAAACGACCAGACCTAGATTTGGTCGTTTCATTTCGACCAAAGCCCGAAATACAACGTCGAACCTTATGTCAAAAAGGCATTACATGAACTGGAGTAGCGGGAGGTGGATTTGCATGTACAGGGGAATATTTTTCTTGTGCTGCGGGAAGAAAACATACAACATATAACATATAACATGTAACATATATCGTACAACGTATTTTGCAAATTATACGTTATGTTACATGTTATATGTTTTATGTTTTCTTCCCGCAGCACTACAAAAATATCTCCCTGTACATGCAAATGCACCTCCCGCTACTCCAGTTCATGTAATGCCTTTTTAAGATAAGGTTCGACGGGCTTTGTCTGGTCGTTTTAAACGGCCAATGGCAGTTTTCGGGCTTTGCTCTCAACATATACATCACTATTGCAAATATCGTTTGCCTACTCCGCAAAGAAATCGCGTGATTGGTATGTATGTATGTAAATTGTTATTTGTAGTTACATATATCACATTTTTTATATTTCAAATATTTTTCTGTTTTACTGCAATTTACTTATACACAATTTTTTTAAATTTTCATTTTAATCATTAAAACGTAATTTTTAGTTGAAATTTTATGGAAAAACAATTTTGAGAATTAAAATTTTATTCTTACTATTGAAATGTCATTTTGTAATTAAAGCCTAATTTTTGTTACTAAAATTTCATTAATTTCATTTTTAAAAAGTAATATTTGATATTAAAATGTCACATTTCTCGTCAATTTAACAGTTGAAATGATACTTTTGAAATTAAAGTGGCAATTTTAATGGCTGAAAAATAATGTTTGCTGTTGAAGCGATTTGGCAGACGCAAATTACATATTTATAGTCAGCAATGATAGTGTAATACAGGGGCGGGCACCCTTGATATATATGTTTGTCAATGTTAATTATAAAACATTTAAATATTATGCATTAATTACATTTAATATTTAATATTTATGATTATTAATTAATTAAACTAAAAATGGATTCAATTTATATAAATATATAACATACATTATTTTATCAATGCATGTGCTACATTAATTTATAAATATTTGATCAATTGCACTATCTATTGATTATTTTGCAATGAATGAAGTAATCAAAGTTGAGTTTGCTCACCTGAATATAATGTTGTCGCGGCTCTTGGTTTTCCGCCTGCTTCGGTTTGGGGATTTTCACCACGATATCGGTTGGTTGTCGCACCACCTGCAAAAAGGGTTACGTCAGTTATCTTTTGAGCGTAGACTTCATTCAATTCAATATTAGTGCATAATTTACGAGTTACATCAAAGTTCCCCAGTAGGGTGACTTTCACAAAAAAGAACTCTTAATTATACCTCGGCTTTGAAACCTTCTTTCGGATCGGCGGTGTAAGTTACAGTCCTAATGAAACCGTCCGAGTCCACAACGGAGTAACTTCCCGAAATTTTGCCGTTCTCTCTCTGCTCCTTCCGGTTCTGGTAGTTCGTATATATGTCATCTTTTACGTCGAAACCGAATTGATAAGAAGCATTGTTCTGAAAATAATTAAAAAAAGAAGTTATTTCAATATATAAAAATATATGCACTTTAGAAAATTTGATGTGGCTATTCAAACGACATTATCAACGCATTAGCATATACAAATTTTGGTTTGAAAACTTTTAAAATTTGTGATATATCGCGGCGACATGATAGTAGAATTAAAATCGTTTGTCCATAATTTTAAATAAATGTCATCAGAATTTCTTAAAAATAGTTTAATCAATTTTATTCAAAGTTTCAACATAAATATATTACAGGTTTGTGAATACGACCTATGATGATGATGACTTGACTTAAATTTAAGCAATAATAACATGGTATTTTGACTACTAACATTTTTAAAATATAATAGCATTTTAGTTTCTCATTGCAAAAATTAAGGTTCGTATTTTTAAAATTAACTTTAAATATATACTAAAAATTTCATTTTAGAAGTTGGAATTTGCAAAATGCTATTCTGGCAACTAACAATAATATCTATAATTATCAACCTATAAACTGCAATATGCATAAAGAAACAACATTTTAAATACAAAATTTATTTGGACAGTAAAATTGGCATTCTGGCAACCGAAAATAGTTACTTATCATTAAAATTGTTGATTTTTTTTAAATCATTCTGACGATTCGAAATGACATTATAGCAGCTGATCAGATAAAGGAAAATAAAATTAACATTTTGGCAATAGAAAATGGCGTTTTAGTTTTAATTATGTCTTTCGAACAATGCAGGATAATATTTTTTTGAAATTAAAGTTAATTATCTCATGAAATTGCACTTTAATAGTTGTGTTTAGCATTCTGGCAACTGAAAATTTCACAACAGCTATTTGAACTTAAATATGCCATTACAACTGTTCAAATAAACAAATTGAATATTGCATGCATATTGATGATCAGAATTCACACTTTGGTATTTTGGTAATTGAAATGGCATTTTTAGCATAAGAAAATAGCATTTAGGTTTTTGAATCTCACATTGCATCGGTGCAGTGTAAAAAACACCAAATTAAATTCAATTGTTTGTTAAACGTTGAAAAAATCGGCAATTTGTCAGCACAAAAAAAATAGTTGCTATAAAAATCTTTACTACTCTTCAAATGTTCATATATTATTAAAATTCGAATTTTGACAACTGAAAATGGCACTTTGGCAACTAAAATGGCATTTGACAAAAGAAAATAACATTTTTATTTTCAAACCTCACATTACAGCCGCTCAAAATCAAATTGTCAAAATTTAATTTAATTATTTGTTCAAAATGTTTATTCTGGCGGATCAAGATTAAGCATTTTGATAACTCAAAATAGATTTTTTCAACTGAGAGGATCTGCTAAGTATAAATTGATACGTTGGTAGCTGAAAATTCATTTTATCAGTTAAAATGGAACTTTAGCTAAATAATATGGTATTTTGCTTTTTAATTATAACAATTATATTTAATTATTTGTTCAAAATTGCAAATTTTGCAGCAGCAATGGAATTTTTGCAAACGATAATGTCTGCGTAGCATTGCAAATGCCATAAAAAATAATATTTGAAGATTAAATGCATATATGTGATAAAAACATTACATTTTGACAGCTGCAACTGGCATTTTGGCAACTGAAATTGCATTTTGGCATAACATAATGGCATTTTGTCACATTGTAACATTTTAGAATCAACTTTTTAAAATTGAATTGAATAATTTATTAAAACTTGCTATTTTAACAGACGAAATTGGCATTTTGGAAGTTAGCTTCCAAATAACATTTTGGAAAATAGAATGGTATTATTAAATAACATTTTGGCTTTTAAAAATCACATTAAGATAAGAGTCAAATTGTTAGAAATAATTTTAATTATTTGCGCAAAGTTGACATTTTGGCACTTAAAATTGAGACACTAGTAACTGAAAATGATATTTCTACAAGTGCAAATTAGCATTTGGTTATAACAAAATTGCTGAAATCTAAAAGTGGCATTTTGTTAAGTGAAACGTAATTCTAACAGAAAAAATAACAAATTATTAAAATCAAATTTACTTATTTGTTAAAAAATGCAATTGTAAATTAAACTGGCCTTTTGGCAACTAAAAATTGCATTTTGACTACTAAAATGCCATTTTAGTTGACTTCTTTTTTGGATGCGTTTTGTGTGTTAAGCATCCAAAAAAGAAGTCATTCACATGATTCCTCTCGTAAAAGATATATCTTGGAAACTCAAAAAAATTTTAACAGATGATAAAAGCCTTGTAATTTTCAAAAACAATTTAACAGTTAACAACCTTCTCACACAACTGAAAGATAGAGATAACATAATGAAAACAACTAACACAGTCTATAAAATCCCCTGTAAAAACTGTAACACATACTATATAG
>JARJED010100889.1:0-12286 GCA_030264515.1 Sepedophilus sp. GC000190 | reverse complement strand
TTGTCATACAAATTTGGTAATTAATATTTTCAACATAACATAAAAGAAGCAATGACCTAAGCACCATGTAAACAAAAATATTATTTACCTGCTAAATAAGCTCTCTCTGGGCAACTCCTTGCTAAAACATTTATAACTTATCACTTTAAACTTCACTCAATTGTTATTTGCTCACTCTCATTTCTCTCTTACACACCCATACTTCCTCTTTTCAAATTGTATTGTTTCGAATTTTTAATATAATACTCCTAATAATTTATATTATGTACATTCGTACTAAAAACATATTTAACTTGTTCGACGTTTATTTTATTAATTTCTAAAACTAACACGAAAAACCTCAGATTTAAAAAATAGTAAAATCAGCAAACACTGAATAATTCTGGCCATGAATTTTTAATAAATCGACACTGTTTTATGTTACATGTAATTCCCTATTAACATAACACAAATATGACGAATGTAACTGCAATAATTATGATAGTTTTCTTGAAATATTTTTTGAATTATTTCTTCATGGTAAAATATTTTCTTTTTGCACTAAACCTAACAGAGAAAATCAATCTTTATTTCTTGTATTTACTAAATAGGCTATCTACCGTATATCTTTCTAACTAATATTTCTATTAAAAAATAATCAAATTTCTTGCTAAAATTTGCAGATTATATTCAGCATTTTTTTTAAATAAAAATTCGAATCTCATTTTTTTTAAACTGAAATTTCTCGAACCATATTTATTTGAAAGCATCCAATATAACGACGTCATGCGTGGTAGACGTTGGCGTGACCATTAGGCGACGGTTGATCCCTTTAATTATCTCTCATTTAATTAATTCCGACCGGAACGCTTTTTCAGGGGGATAATTAATAGGGTTGGACTGAACCAAATTGATTTCATCACAACAGTACATTCTTTCTGTTTTAGGCTCCGTCACGCCGGACGAAAATAAACGCACATTTTCATTAGAGAAATTCGTCAATCCAATCAGTCGGATGGAGGATGGAATACATTAAAATGTGATTTACATAAAAAAAATTGTTCAGATGATAAAATAAATGCGTGAGACTGGATTTAAAGGAATAATGAAGCAGTTCAGAATGAGAATGAGGAGAAATTTCGAAGAGGTAAACATTCAGTAATTCGCAAAATTACTTTCAATGATTTGAAATAAATTGAAATTCCGTTTTGTGACATTGAAATGAATGAGCATATTTTTAATTGTGTGGAGTTTATAATAATAAATAAATGGTATTTACAAATTTTAATACGTAATTTACAAACAACAACAATTTGATTTAATATTTCATGTTACCTAAATTTATCATTACCTTTTTGAATTAATGCCTGTTTCGGTAGTTGAACTTATTTTTTATAATTAGGCAATTTGTGATGTATTTTGTCAATAATTTGTAAACAGAGGGACGTCGAAAGCAATTATTGACGAATCTAAAAAACTCGGGGGGGAGGGGTACTTTTTATAACGACTTCTCACCATTTTGAAAGATGCTTCTTCCTCATGCGTCGTCATGCTCTTCTAGAGCGTTGACGACCATTGAATGATTTGAATTTTATTTGCAGCTTTTCTATACTTTTGTTCTGCGGTGAACTGAACTGCGTACACCTTGTATTTTTTACTCTGCACTAATCCGTACTTATCGTTTCGTCCAACATGTCCAAGATATTCCAGTTTCTTCTTTTTTTTGTGTTCGGCACTTCTTTTTGCTTATTGGCTCGCTGCAAAACCTCTACGTTTGTGATCCGATCGATCCAGGAAATTTTTAACATCCTGCAGTAGATCCAGATTTCTAAAGCCACTAGTTTCTTACACATAGCCTCTGTAGATATCCAAGTCTCGACGCTGTAGAAGATAACATTGAATACTTAACACTGCAGCAATCTTATTCTCAGGGAGATTATCAAGTGCCTGCTGGTCAGTACTTTTTACATTCTAGTGAAAGCTTGTTCGATGCGTCTCCTAATTTCCGATGCCATGTCTCATTTGTCGATTATGTTAGAACCAAGATATTTATAGGAGTTGGCCCTTCCATCATCTAATTTCCAACTGTCAGGCTAAGCTGTGTGTTTACAGTAGTTTTATTTACTTCAAGCAATGTTTACGTTGAATTTAAGATCCATAGGCACACTATGTTCTGCAACGGTTGTCATTAGTTCTTGTAGGTAATAGCTAGTAGTACTGCGTCATCGGCATATCTTAGGTTATTGATCAATATGCCTCCTACAACTACCCACATGCCCTCTTCCTCCAATGCTTCGCTGAATTTTCTGTATAAAGGTTGAAAAGTAATGGTGAGAGAACACATTGTTGTCGCATTCCTCTTTGAATCAATATCCAGGGGCACCGAGAGAAATCACCTGGCCGGGTAAAATTTTGCATATCGGCCCCAAATAAATAAATAGTATTAAAAAAATTATGAGATGATGGCCGGGCCTCTATTAATCTCGATCCCGAAAATTTTTACCCCATCCTCCCTCTCATCAGCACTATCCATACCTCTTATGACAATTTCTTATTTACTCTTACTTCCTTCAAATTCAATTTTCAACTTTGTAAAATTTTATTCAATATATTGTAATTTCATCAAAATTCTTAAAGCCATTGTCAAAATTAATGAAAATTTCACTCCATTCACATTTTCTCAGAGTTATTTAAATTTTAAATAAATACATTGAAAATTCGTTAAAATTTCATTAAATATGTACTGCGATAGTTTCTCAAATTTTGATAAAATTACATTAGTTTTAATAAAAAATATTTCACGAAATTTTATTAAATTCACTAAAAAACAGAATCAATTGAAATGTCAGCAAGTTAATTAAGAAATCATCAATATTCTATTTAAATAAATGGAATGTGTTTAAACTCATTAAAAATTTAATGACTCTTCTCAAATAGAAATTTCAAAAACTCACGATATGCAATGAAATATTTTCTAAATTAATTAGAATTAATATTTTTGTTCGAAAGATTATTTAATTAACTTCCAGTGTTCCGCCAATTTTTTTATTATTAAAACTGTGTCGTGATGAAGAAAATGTTGAGAATCAGTGGGTTAGGGTATTATTCCTATGTCTAATATTCTATGAAATATCTGTATTGACAAATTTAATGAAATTTTAACGAATTATTATTTAATAATGATATTCAACGATTTATTAACAAATTCAATTAAAACTCAACTATTTGTCACCAAATTCAACGAAATTTCATGAATATTAAATGAAAATCAATGTTTCACTACTAAATGTAATAAACATGGAACATAATTCAATGATAAATAGAAAATTTGATAAAATTTCAATTCACAATTAAATATCTACGAAACTTTACATTTGTTGTAAAATTTGATGATTACAGAAAAATTTAAAACATCATTTCGTCAAACTATTAGAGATTATAAGTATATATATATTATATTTGCCACAACTTTTTTTATACCAAGCTGGATATTTTTAGAATTTTTTTTACGATATTTCGCCTTCCTCCAGTAATATCTAACAATACAGACTTTTAGTCGCAGCCCTTATTGGTAGAAATAGTAAACCAGATTTTCGTCTCTTTTGTTTCTTAATTCAAATGAAGATGTATGTCCACTTGCATAATTTTTTTAGAATATTTTCTAATTAAAGTCACGGAGATCAACTATCACTTATCCATCTGTTATTTTCTCAATATTAGCTAGAAATTAATAGATATTTTCATCAGAAGTTAGGGGGAGTAACTTTATAGTATTGCGGGGAAAGTTTAGTTCCACGAATATTAGTAGATCTGAGATTGTCTTTAATTAAATAATTATGTGATGTGTTTTTGGAAATCATGACTTCTAAAACTTCCAGAGATGAATTTCTGATTTTACATTGGTCGATTTTCCTTCGCCTAGGTTTAATGGGCACAAGCTCATTTTCAAGTTCTTATAGTATCTTCTCGAAGTACACATATCTTGTGCTGCAGCTCGCAATATTTAGGATTATTTGGCTCGCCGTTATCATTTGGTGGAAGGAAGGATCCGTTAATTTTTCACACCTCCTGCTCCAGTCCTTGTCCAATAATAATCTTAGTTGAGGTAAAATCTGCCATTGTATTCATGTAAATAAAATGGATTCTTGGCGAATAAATGCCTAGTAAGCTGATGTGTTTGCAGTAACCACTTCAAGACTGTGGATGTCTCTTAACAGTCGGAAAAGCCATTTAGCAATATCTTATACGTTTGACCATTTTCCGGCAGAGACGCTTTACAAAACTAAGTCTTCAATGTTTCTCTCTTTTTCATTTTGATCAGCCATCACTTTCGTTGTTACCATAATAGTCTATATATTACAGTCACATTATTTACCAACAGTCATTTGGAGAACCATTTCGCAATATCTTATGCTCATACCCATTTTCTGGTTAGCACTCTTTACAAAACTATGTTTTAGATATTTCTCTCTACCAGCTTGCGAGCGCCCATTTTAGATCAGATATCACTTTCGTCAGTGTTCAGCTCATCTATCAGTAGTTATCTGTAAGTATTGTCTCTGCAAATCTGCAAAATCCTTCTCGAGTAGTCGCTGACCAATCTATTCCTCTAAATTCTAATTTGCTTTTTAAAATAATTCTTTAAATCATAATAGGTAAACGTACCAAATGTTGCAACTAAATATTTTATTATTACTCTTACTTTTACATTTGTTTCCAAACTAGTATTCATATTAATGTTTCTTAGTTTTTGATCATATTTCTTATAGGTGCAATAATTCAATATTATTTAAAATATTGGAAAAATCTTGATTAAAGTCCAAACATGTTATAGATTTTAAACCTTCAAGTTATACGTTGATCCCAACAGAAGTACAATAATATTTAAGATTATAAATTCTTGTTTTTATAAAAACTCAATAAAAACTTTTATTCATATGGGGAATTATTACTGGATATTTAAGTTTTTAATGATTATACAAGATACATACTGCTAATACTTACACTTTGATGCATTTGTTTAAACGAAATGTAGAAAATCTATTGAATATTTAGTAATTTTATTGTATATTTCTTTTATCAAATTTAAAAAAATGTGCGTACAGTTGTACAGAATATTAGTTTGTATTTCTTATTGCATTCAGCAAATTTTGCGGAATTCTTAAAAAATGTGTATTGTAGGAAAACATGCTGCACCCTTATATTCATTTATTACTTAAAAGCATTAGCTGAAGTTTAAGAAAATCATTCCTCATGTAATTAATGAAACTTACACAATATTTAAAAAAAAATTACAAAGAAAGTACTTAGTAAAAATTATATTTGTGTGTACTGTTTTATTTGTAATTTCTTATATAAACGAATATATTTATGTTTTAGGTCGACTTATATTGGTGGATTGTGTAAATGGTAGAAGAAAGAAGACTTCACGTTAATGCTCTACATCTACCCTGTAGATCCGAATTTGTTTGAAATCAAGCGACAAATTCGGTTCTAGAGAGGTTTGTGTGGTGCATACAAAGAAACGTGACAAGAAGTTCTACCAGATTAAAGATTTTGATTGATTTTGTAGTAAAGTCACGCAGATTTATTTCGTAGGATTTGAAATAGTGTGACTTAATTTTAATACGTTATCTATTACAAAATCTGAAAAAATAAATCTTGTTTGTAAAATTTTATTTGTTGTAATAAAAACTAAAATATGCCTGTTGATGCCATATTGTGTTGAAAATAATTAGCATATAAGAATTTTTCCTGCAAATAATTAAATTTATGAAGCAAGTATTTATTCTTCTTAAAATATAAGTATATTTTAATATAGTTAAATGTAAGCAATTTATATTACATATTGTGTGTTGTTGTTTTAATGTATTAAATTAATTGTATTTATAATATATTTTTTCCTTTTAAATTTATGTAAAAGAATATGAAAATGTATAGAGGATATAAGCAATTATTATTGATAATAATATATATTATTTGTGTTACTATTTGTAAATGAAACGTGTTTTTGAAATTAAATCCTCAAGAATAATTTGTATTTATTGCTTATTTTTTAATGGTATTAATTTCTTATATTCGCGGTGGTTGACTTTGGATAGGATTACAGTAAATAATTTTAAAAACAAAACAACACTAAAATTTAAAATAATGTTTTTAAATTTAATCATGTATAATAATACCTACCAATGCAAATAAATAGTGACAGAACATACAGTCTTTAGTGAATTTTGAGAGGAGATTGCAAAACAAAAATCTATATTTTTTATTTGTTCCTTGTTAATTTAATCTACAAAAATATTTCATATTGTACTGTATTATTATTAAAATAGAAAACCATCAAGTTAAGGCAAATTCCCTATTATCATTTAAACTTTGTTAATATATTCATTGCTGCAAAACAGCACAAAAGAGCCAATAATAATAATAATAATAATCTAACCTTTATTAGTACTAGTATTATAAAATTTATAATTCTTTATTGAATGTGTCTTTATCTTTGCAGAAAAAACAAAAACAAACTATAGTATAGTTATTAAAATGTATGTAAGAAACTATTATAATCGCCAATCAGAATTATTACTATTAAAACATGCATTTCTTTACATCAAATTTATACAAAATTATTTTATACCTTCATTTATGTAGAATGAGTCTTGCATTACTATATTGTATTTTTGTCTTGTTAAGTAACGTACAATTATTTTTATATATATTAATTGAATATGTGAATGATAGAGGAGATATTATATTTTGCCAACATAGAAATTAATAACCATAAAACGAAACACAAAACCAACATGATTTTTGGATGTGAGATTTTTTAAATTAGTATATTTAGTAACAATAATTAGGTCGATAATATTTTGTATATATGAAGAACTTAAGCAATATGCCCTTTGTTCAATTTAATAAAAAAATATTTAATCTAAAAAAATACATAGCTTCACTTTACTCTTTATTCATGACCATTACACGAATTAACATCGCAATTTGTATTGTTGTTAAAAAGGAGTATATTACCTCGGTGGAAAATGTGCATATTCAACATGGGCCGTGTACAAATTTGGCCGTTTTTCTAAATATATATATAATATACTGTTAAACAAGACCACATTTTTTATATATGGCTTGGGTCGATAACAATTTGTTCTACCCAAAATTTTTAGGACCAGTTCACCCCTGTATTACCTTAAAATGCAGTTAATGTTTTTATTGTATGTATATGAAATTTTTAATTTTTATAGCTAAGTTTTCACGAGATCCCACGTCTTTATGTATAAATTTACTTTCATAATCCAAATATTGTGTCATGTTTATGGTTTCTAATGATACAAAAATAAAAAGAAGTATTTCGGCTTTAGTAGTTAATAATAATAAATCCAAGTAGGTAATGAAATTTTATAACATCATTGCTTATGTTGAAAGTTATACATATATTGGTTTATATCAATTTCATGTTTCTCAATGTATTGTAATAAAAACAGACTTTATATACCTAATATCATGATAAAAAATTGTTAATATGAAAGATAATGATAAATTTAGATTCAATCATTCAGTAGTAATCAATATGATATTGCGTCTCAGAATAACGAAATATTTCACCAGATTTTTTTTAAATAGTACTTGCACTAAATATAAGACTTACAATCAAACAAAGATATAGTTTATAGTAAAACGTTCCATTTATTCTGGATACTATAAGCTTTAATTGACTTGTAAATATATGCATTTTAGACAATTATAGTACAAGTAGTGCAAAAAACTAAAGGAAACGTAATTGTTTTGAAGTTAAATATAATTTCTTGAAAAAGCTTTTGTTCAGAAGATAAATAAAGTTATGTTTGGTATAACCGAATCATAACTCATACCTATAGATCACAGGTTCCCAAACTTTTTTCGTTTTTTTCGAAGATATTTCTTTTAGTGCCTTCCTCAAGAAAAATTTCTATCTCAACTGATTTTGATTGTAATTTTTGAAATGACAAAAACTATTTTGAAAATAAAACAACTTGAACTAAAATTATATAACTAAATATAAAATTATATAAAAGTAACAACATGTATTTATATTCAAATCAAAATAATCATTAATTACTAGGATGAGCCTGGGGTTCCGCTACCAGTTTGTCTATATTAGGCTTTGTTAGAATCTTAAATCTCGGCGGTCAACTCTTTGCAGACTCTCTATCTCTATTTTCTTAAAATAGTTGTGACCGCACTTTGATGGAAATGCAATAAAAATTACTTGATACAGCCCACGATTTGGTATCTGCTTTTGCAACCAGAAATCTCAATATCCTGAATGCCAATTGTAATTCTTCATTTGTCGATAACTCAATTAACTCTTGCTGCAATGGTCATTCTGTTTCCGTCAATGGATCTAAAACCTAACCCGGAAAAATCATCTTAAGGATTTCTTCAAAACGAGTGTAAAATCGGACAATAAACTAGAATGTCACTGTCACATATTTGTACTACACAGAGGTTTGGAAAATGGTAACATTCTTTTTGTCTTAAATTGCGTTTAAACAAAACAAATTTAGAAATAAATGCAGAAATGACAGACTTCGTTTTACACAAATTTAGCTCATCTACTTGGAGCTTCGAAATCATTTCATTGAATTTCAAATTCAAATCTGTTAAATACGCTATGTCACTTTTGAATTGAATTAAATTTTCTCTCATTGTATCATCTTTGTTTTAAAAAAAGTTCACAACTGAAACAAAGAGATTACAAAAACGAACAGAAACCTCTTGACATCCATAGTACTTCTGTATGGAGTTGCCACCGGTTGAAATCTTCATCGTTTACTCAATATCTATGCACTTTCATAAAGCTGTCCTTCGTTAAATTGTGAGACATCATTTTTGTGAACGTTTATTCAATTTGTAAAGAAATAAAAATTCATAAGTTTTGATTACAATTGATAGAATCTGAACGAAATATCAATGACATTTTTTAAATTTGATAGTAAATAATTGAATTTTCATAATTTAGGAATTTACGTTTATAATAAATTCTATCTTAGTTTACTACAGAGAAATGAATTAAAATGCAAATCAAAAATTAATTTCTCTGAAGGGATTCAAACCGTCGACCTACAGCTTTAGCCGCTGTTACTCTACAGCTGAACTACCGAGACTCTTATCCCCAAAAACATAAATTTTTCATTTGCATTACAACTCTCATACACATGTTCTTTTGTCTTCCTCAACTATCATCTTCATTCAGAAGATTGAAAGAAAATTCGACCAAACTATGAAACAAGTTGATTTATTCACTCCACTTATTAATAATTAATATTGATTTTTTTTTCATTTTAATTAATTTCTCGTAGTAAACTACGATAGAATTTATTATACATGTTAATTTCACTGTGCCGGATAACATACGGCGTTTAATTTACCCATATATCAATTTAGGAATTTGTTTGTTGAACTTTAGTGATTTAATATAAAATTTAATTAAATGAATAATTAAAAATATCATTTACTTTTTGAGAAATTTCATTGAATGGTTATTAAATTTGATTGAATTTGAGAATAATTGTTGAGTCTTGATATTTCATATTTTTTGTGTAATTTCACTGAAATTGAAGTAAATCTTTGAATTTTCACCATTTAAAAATAATCTTAGTAATATTTTGTAAAGCAATAATTGTATTCAATAAAAAATAATTGAATTTTCATTTTTTTATTGAGCTTTAATCAATTTGATAAGCAAAAAACTTTCGTCAATTTAATCTTTTTATGGAAATTGGTTCAGTTTGATATGAAATTATTAAATTTTGATAAAAGTTTGTCAGATTTCAAGTAAGCCTTTGAATTTTTATAACGTTTTTTTAAAAAATCATCGAGTTTTGTTGAAATTTCATTAAATTTTGTTAAAAATATTTCCCTAAAAAATCAGAGAATTTTGATAAACTTTTATTGAATTCAACAGCAAATTCTTGAAAATGTATCAAATTTAGTTGAATTTGCAAACATCATCCAGTTTTGTTGGAATTTCATTATCTGTTTGATGTAAATTTAACTGAATTTGATCAGAAATATATTTTTTTAATCCTATTGAATTTAACACTAAAACTTTACATTTTGATTATATTTGTCAAAAAACTTTAATTTTTATTTTATAGAATTTTGTGAACTTTTATAGAATTTCAGTTAAAGTTTTTTAAGATTCTAATTTTTTCATGCAAATATTTTTATTGTCAAATTGTTCATCAGCACTCGTTACTATCCCCGGAGTAGGCACTGCCCCACCCACCCTCCAGATCACTAGAGCGCCCACTTTGGAAGCATTGCTATATATGAACTTGAGCTATATGATTTCTTGTAAGGATGAACTTAGATGTGTTCACTTTTTCTGTGAAAGAAGTTCATAATATATTCTTATAGTGGTCTCTAATCAATAATTTCTTACAGTTAACTTTTAATGTTGTTTGTTTGACAATTGACTAATTGGTAAGCCAATTACTACATGTTCATGAAGTAGAATTGCTTCAAATAAGTATCATACGATTTTAATTATAATCTCTTACATTGCCGTTACTATTAATTAATTAGAAAAACAGGAACTGAACCTTGAACTTTAAATATAGAGTAGGTATGAATGAGTAATTATATACAGATATCACTATAATATGATTTTACCTTAAGAATTTAAGTATATTCAAGCAGATAGAATATAATAATGTACATGAGGTAATTCCGAACTAGCTAGTTGTTTAATTCATCAATATAATTGTTACCTTCGCTTTTATTTATTTCCATTTATATTACCTCTGTGATTAATGTAGTACGTTTTTATTATACTTATAACTTATTACTAATAATTGGTGCAGAATATATTTAAAATTCTTGAAAAATTAATTAATTTACTTATTAAAAACATATAAAATTAGCAGATATAAGAATTAAATTTATTTAAGTATCATGATCATCATTGGTGTACCTGAAAAGGCCTTTAATCTGTATTATATTTTTCTCCAAGTCTTTCTTGTTTTTAAACAGTTTTATCTAATCTTTGATTTCTATGGTGTTCAGATCCCAACTCACTGTTTGCCATGATACTTGTGGCCCACTTTTTTGTTCTCTCTCTGCCACTTCTGTCAGAATTTGATTTGTGTTTCTATCATCCTCCAGTTGTGATAATTGTACATATTTCCTAAACATTTCAGTAATTTTCTTGTTATTGTTGATTGATTGCCACCTGATACCTCATTTTTTGCCTCCTTTACCCTTTTATCATTATGTCAATGTAGTTGTCCTTTTTCTCTATATTTTTTTAATTTATTTCTGTTTTTTATTCAATATCGTATCGCAATGAAAAATATTACAGCACTAGTATTGTGATTGATATGAAATCATGACATGATTGCAATGCTTTTGAAAATGGTGTTTGATTCGTTAAATTATTGCGCAACATACCACATTTTTGTGTCATTTTTTTAAATATATCTTATATATATTATCTCGACATTAAATACTTCGGTCTCGTTTGACATTCCTTGTCTCGTATCGTAATATGAGATGTTTGTTACGATACTTGTCAAGTAAACTACTATTTTCTTCAAGCGTATAACAATATTCGTATTATGCTACGCAACGCATGATGTAGAACGACATCATTTTGTTTCGCGTACAAAAATGAGATTAATTATTGTACGTGTAACACAATATTAGTTCTAATCAAACCACTGGCGGCGCCACCTGCTATGACAATTGGAATTTATCTGAAATTTATAGTTTATGTTGACATATGCAGATGATTTTATAGATATTATTAAATGCTTGAAGGAAAAATAGTATATGTCACAAGGAGTAGAACGCTTTTTTGTGTTTCGCTTGGTTTATCGCCTATAAACCTAAGCTCAACACAATAAGATGGCGTTCTACTCCTAGTAACATAATATACTAATATTATATTATATTGTTTCATTTATTCTTACTCAACTTTCTAATTGTCCGATCTAGAATTATATTAATCAGATTTGCTGCTAATGTATGTGATCACTTTGAACTTTTTTGTGGCTTTAAGGTTTTTCCAACTAATGTAGTTTTGTGACATTGCACCTATCGCTCTTAAGCCTTGTTTCCACCGGAGCAACATAGAGCAACAATTGTGTTTCTGTTGCTTGTTTCCGAAAATGTACACAAAATTTCTCTATGTTTCTGGATCAAATTCCGACTGTTTCTTCTTGACGCCGGTTTCCATTTCGAGCGGTAAACTTCAAAAGAAAATCGGCAACACACGGAAAAAGCAACATGTTGCTCCTTGTCGCCGGCGCGGTGGAAACGA
>JARJED010100393.1:0-13738 GCA_030264515.1 Sepedophilus sp. GC000190 | reverse complement strand
TACCCGGGTTTTGCTTTCGGGTACCCGGGTACAAAAATTATCGGGTATCGGTATCCCTAGTTGGTATACGTAGCGCTTGACCACTGAGCCACCGGGGGGCGAAGCGAAGTCTGGCAGACGCTTGCTCAGTATTAATGCGAGAAGTTGCTTCTGTGCGCAGATTCTAAAAATCGAAGCAGGTCTTAAAATGCTTAACAGGCACATAATAATGAGAATAAATTAATTCAATTTTTTAACACAATATTGGAAGCGCTAATGATAATTTTGTTCATTGTGCATATGCCAGACTTCGCTGTGCGGAGTCTATTAGCAATATTTTTTATAGATTTATTTGAAGATTTTTATGTTTTTTAATAGTTTGTAAAATTGTCATAATAAGAGTAAGTTAAACCAAAATTTGAATTGGTTTTTGTTGAAATTCTATAAGAATTCAGTAAATCTCCAATTGTCTTTAATAGTACAGTCCGTAATACGATTGCAAAATTGCGGCTGCAGATTCGAAAATGTGCAAAGCTCATCCTGCGCAGTCGAATCTGCAGTCGCAATTTTGCATTTTTAAATGCAAGCAGCCGCATCGAATATTCAATTGGATTCTATTTTCATAAAAAATATATTATGTTAATTTAATACACATGAAAACAGCAGCTGTCCACAGTTGAAGAGATTGGTAAAATTAAGCTGAAGATGTTTCAACTTTGTTAAACTCATGAAAGATCAAAGATTTCCGTTCTTTCTTCATTGCCAAAGACATGACATTTTTACAAGGACATCAGCAAATTAACTTCAATCTCTTTAGCACCAAAACGTTCAGGATTCTTAGACTCAAATTTTGCAGTTGATTCAGTTTAAGTAAAATGGCACTTGAATCCTTTTATTTCTAACCCCCTCAATTTTAATTGCAATCTGAAATTTTGAATTGGGTCCCAAAATCAAGTTGCGCACGTGGCATACCAAATGTTTAATCAGCCAGTGACAAAAATTATAAAATCTATTTTAATATAAAAAATATTCGTTTGAATAATGGATAAAATAAAAACTAAGCAGGTGGTACAAGCCACAAGTCAAGACTAGCTTCATAGCTGTTAAAAAATTATAATAAAATTAATCGAAAACGGGTAATTCAGAAAGAAACCTCAACCTGGAACGGCGCCAAATCGCAATACTTTCGGTATCAGTCCTTGTTGCGTTTTATTTGGGCGAAATTTAATTACTTGGCGCAGCTCCAAATTGGTGAAATTCCCTGTACCTCAATAAAATCATTAATAGTCACCGCCAGAGGCTTTTAATTATTAATAAACGTTTTGGGACATTGACGTTTTCAAAACGCCACGATCTTGATACCGTTGCAGCTCGCCGGGTATTCTCCACGATACTGCGTTTATATTTTTTCAAACATCGATTAAAATTAATCAAGATAGAAGTCTGGAAATCCCATTCAGATATCGATCAGTATTCAATATTGTCCGTTTTGATCATCCATCTCTCCCATGGTCCCCCGAGACTAATTGATTCTATTTTCCGAGTTGACATCCCAGGGCCCAGTTTTGATTAGATTGCCAAGACCTCCTCCGCGGTGATTTATTCGGCGAAATGTAAACATCCGTGACGCTTTCCATGTCGGTTTTAAAATATTAAGCTTCGAATCTCTTTATTTTTCGCAAATTTACAATGTGTCCAGCATGTGCTGCAATTTCGAGTTCAAATTATTGTCGTCGCACTTGACGGATTTACAACCACCACCCCCCCGAAACTACCCCATCTGGCCGTTTCTATTATTTTGTTGTATGGTTTGTACACGTTTTTTTTTTCGGAAATGCCGTTTCGGCTTTTACAAGTGGGCACTCTCGCAATTGCCGGAATCGGCCAGGACAATAATGTAAAGAGAGCGAAGGAGGGGAACCGAATGGCTTTCTGACCGAGAGAGCCGGACAAACACATTTTGCTGATAAACGTGACCGTTTATCTTCTTAAACACTTGTCATTAAATACCTATGTATATGTATATTTCCTGTCGTGTAAAATATTTGTGGAAAAAATGGTTAATAACTATTATTTATTAACATGGGAAACCTTTCATGATAAGGAAACGATAAAGCTCGGTATGACGTAATGTTTTATGATTATTATTAATTTATACAAGCTGTAATGGCAATATACATATTATTATATTCATTATCGGACCTATTTTTGTTGGAAAACTTCGCATTGTTGATAAAGATTCGCAACATAAGTGCTTCCTATAAATTATATCGAATATGAAAGCATCAATTGCCATGTAGTACAATATGGTGCTCACCTATCATCATTATGATTTGATATTGATTTCATTTCATTTTAATTTAATTCTTGCAATGTAGCAAGGAAATACGTTAAAAATGTTATTTGTCGACTTATTTTAGCTTAGATGATCTATTATTGATACCTACAACTATCAGGTATTTTGATCACTATTGAGGGGTCTAACAGAACTTTGAGATTGCTTACGTCGACGCAGATATCTGGTATTGACTCGCACAGTTCGCTATTTGAGCATTTAAAAAAAAATTATGTATATGTAATGCATTATGTAGAATACATAGGAATTCAAGCAGAAAATTTAGTCATGTCATAGACGTGTTTTCCAAGAGATGAATGCACGAATTACAAATAAATTTATAAATAAAAAAGAAATGAATCATAAAAAAGTAACAATCAAATAAGTTAATCAGCCATTTCCCTAAATAATTTACTAATATACAAAAATAAACTGTTACCTGAAAAATTAATAAAACATGCATAACAATCAGTATTAATGATATTGGTCAAATCGAAACCAATTAAGTAAAAATAAGCATAAGTTCAATTGTGTTTTTTTTTTATCAAAATTTAATTATTGAAAAATTTAATTAAAACAACTTATTACACTGCACTTTAATTAAAAACAATACATAAGGAAGCGTTCGGTTAAGCTGTTGACTTGCGGGCTCATTAACAAATCAATTGAAATAATGGTGAGTCATGGAAAATAATTCAAAACATAATAATTCATAAAACCTTTTACATGTATAATAGTTTACGTAGTTGCCTACAGAGAATGAATTAAAAATTCAAATCAAACATTAATGTCTCAGAAGGGCCTCGAACCCTCGACTTCCAGCTTTAGCCGCTGTTACTCTACCGCTGAGTTCATTAAACCATTGAAAATAATTGAAACATTTATTAAGACAATTATGGAAAACAACTAAAAAACATTGAAAACAACTAAACAATCAATGAAAAAAATTTAAGATACTTATCTAAAAAAAAACAACAATATTGTTTATTGTTTAAAATCGTTGAAAATTATTGAAAAAATATTGAAAATTATTGAACAATTCAAAATATCTGAAAATCACTGAAATTAGCCAAA
This sequence comes from Sepedophilus sp. GC000190, assembly GCA_030264515.1. Classification (NCBI taxonomy): domain Eukaryota; kingdom Metazoa; phylum Arthropoda; class Insecta; order Coleoptera; family Staphylinidae; genus Sepedophilus; species Sepedophilus sp. GC000190. The sequence continues at coordinate 10,350 of JARJED010100393.1, read as the reverse complement.
AACTAATAAACAATAAAATTAAAATAATTCTAAAATTCATTGGACATAAATAAAAAATAATTGAAAATCGCTGTACATTTATTAATATCTGTGAAAATGAAAGGAATCACCAAAAAGTGAAAAATATTGGAAAGAAAATAATTCAAGAAGAGTTTTTTTTATTTTTTGAATGTTGGTCAACTTATTTGCTTTATTGCATTAAAAATCCGAAAAATGTTTATAGTTTCACAAAACAATATCAAAATTCTTTAAAATTTCACAAAAAATCATCAAAAGATACATCAAAATTTCTTTAATTTTTCCAATTTCTCTAGATTTCTTTCTTCTTAGTGTAATTTCTAAAATTTTATGTGATTCTCTTTAATTAGGTATTTTAAATAATTTCTTTAGGGGTCGCTTGAAATTTTGATAATGTTTTTTTTATTCTTCTTCGATTTTCTTCAACCTCCATAGATTTATCTTGAATTTTATTGAATTTTCTTGAATTGGTTGTTTTGTATTCTTAATTTAAATTGTGTAATTGATTTATCTGAAACGTCATTGAAAGTTTTTTTTTCTGAATTTCATTGTATTTTCTTCTATTTTTTTGTTGTCGAGTTTTTTTGTTTTTAATTTCTTAATATTATTATCAATTTTCTATCAGGTTCTTGAAGTTTCCTGAAATTTATTTTATTATCTTCAAGTTATAAATTTCTAACATAATTTATTAATTTCATTAAAATATATTCAAATTTTATTTTAAAACTTAAAAAAATTGATTGATTTGAATTTCCTCTCTTGAATTAAGTACAGAAGAGTCTCATTTATCCGACCATCGCTTATCCGACATTCTGTATTATCCGACGTACTACCCCAAGCAATTTTTCTTTGCTCCTACTGTGGCGCTCCCATCAATGACTCCTGTGCCATTCGCCTCACCCTCACTCACGGGCACAACTCACTACTCAGCGAAGTTTATCATTGTATGTGGATCGGTTTATCGTCTGCTATATAAGCGTATGTGCGTGCCTCTGTGCGTTAATTTGACAAACGTTGCTGTGTTGTTTAAAAATTGAAATTTAGGCAAGTATGGCGTCGAAAAGAAATAAAATTGTTGCATCAATGGAACAAAAACAAAAATTACAACATAGTTTGGCGTTATAGGCTTTTTCTCCCTATTATCCGACAGTTTCGCTTATCCGGCGTACTGTCCGCCCGTTTATGTCGGATAATCGAGACTCTACAGTTCATTAAATTTTATAAGATGTTCTTATTTATTTTAATTTTCATAGAATTTCTCGATTTTTGATAGATTTTTTTAAAATTCTTGAATGTTCTTTTAATCTTCTGGAGTTTTCTTGATTTTCATTTTCTTTGAATTTATTTAAATATTTTTTCCTTACGATTTCTTATTTTTCTGGAGGTATCTCTTAAAAAGTTGAAGACTTTCTTTGATTTTCTTTCATAGTTTTATTTAATTTCACATTTTCTTGATTTTATTTTCATTTTCTTAAATTTAGTTTAATTACTATGATTTTGTTGAAACTTACGTATGTCCATGAATTAGATGAAAAATTAAATGCGTTTTAGAAGTTTGAAAATAAGCAAGCCATTGAAGGAAATCAATAAAATAAAGATGTTCTTTCTCTTCTTAACACCACCCGGCGACATATACAGTATATAAGCTTATATTTTCTTTTTCCGGAATTCCATTGAATATTTTTTCTTTTAAATACGATTATTCATTTTCTTGTTATGTTATATCCAAAAATTTATTTGATTACCTTTAATTTTCTTAATTCTACCTTGATTTTTATTAAAAATTTAATTTTACCTGTATTTTTTATTTCATTCCAAAAGTTTTCTTTGATTTACTTGAGTATCCAAGGGTAGCCGCCCCGCCCACGGGGCCCACTAGGCAGCTGCGATATCCAGGCTGCGGCAGCCAATCCTACATATGACTGCTCATTTCTGGCTGCGGCAGCCTCTAGAACGGCAACAAACTGATTGTTCGTAGCCAGAGCGAATAGGCAGAATGTGCCAAATGTAATGTGGCTGCGTCCAGTCTGCGCCCACTTATTGCCGCAACCACAGTTACTTTGCGATCTGATGGCTGCTATGTGGCTGCAAAATTTGGCTGCTCAACATTTGGACTGCGGCAGCCTGGCTGCCTAATGGGCTCATACCCATACAATTCTCTAGAATTCATTTTTTTTTTTATAGAATTCATTTAATTTTCTTAAAAGTCTTTTTAATTTTATCGAATTTTGTATTTTGTTCGTTTTTAATTTCTTTTTCGATTTCTATGTTTTTTTTTTCAATTTGACTAAATATCTATATGTTTTCTTATCATTTCTTCAGCTGCTTTGAATTTTCATTGAATCGTAATTTGAATTTTCTAGATTTTTCTTAATTTTGAGATTATTAATTATTCTTTCAGAGAACTCTTTGATTAAATCAAAATAAATCAAAGACATTTCGATATTTGGTAACGGGCAATACGTTCCTGAAAACACAAATAAATTAAAATAGCAAGAAAAATGTCGAGATTTTTCTGATATGTCTCCAAATTGTTTCAGTTTTATCTGTTCGGTGTGATCTCGCTATAAGAAATATAAGGTTCTGTTTTTGGCTGCAAATAACTTTGTCAGTTCACAGATTTTAGTTCTAAAGATTTTCTGCTGAGTGAGAAAATCACTATTGCTGAAGTAATGCGTGATAAATATGATCAAGATGTCTGGTATTTTCAAACAATATATTTGGCAACCCTAATTTCGCAAAGTAAAAGATGGTAATAAAACTAAAAGTCACGAAATTAATTATTTGAAAATGGGACCATATTTTATATTAATTTTAGTTCAAAATGATACTATTTATTATTTTTAGAAGAAATTAATGTTAAATCAAGTTTCAAACATTTCTGCTACATTCATAGGTTTTATCATTAATCATTTTTGTTCACTCCTGGACATAGTATGTTGTGGATGTGTTTTTAATAGTTCTACACATGCATGCGGAACCTACAGTTTAACGTGTATTTCAAATCAGAATATTTAACAGGGGTTTAGCAATTACTTCATGTGGATTATTACTAGCTCATATTGCGGGCGTGATCGTATTCAAAATTTATTCCTGTAATTCAATGACTTGAACGGGAATTGCACCCAGGTCTGTTAGCGCAGCAGTCCAACGCTCTAACCCACTACACCCCGATCTCTCCAGTTCTTTTTACTAGGCAATTACTGTTTTGATCTTAATAATCTCGTTAGCACAGAAAACTGATAATGTAATTAGTTAGAGTTGTTGAAGACTTACTAATGAAAATGGTTGCTAAAGACTTGCATGCTGAATACATCCAGTTATATAGTAGATAACTTATACCTGATTCAATGCCCGGAGAATTTAATGTTAAAGAGCGTCCAGATATTGTTATTACAAGGACAACACATCTTATCTGGGAAAAATACTGATAAAATAAAAGGAGTAGAAATTAATGACAGCCTTTTTGAGAAGCTAAACGGTCCCCGGGAGCATTTATGTATCGCGTAACCCCCGGAGGAGGATTGTTACCTGTTGGAATTTCGTAAACATCGACATTCCGAGAAGCGTACCGGGCAAGAGAGACATTCATTAATTGAGACGTATAAACGCTTCGGTATCGATGTAGAAAGTTGCAGTTGCAATTATGGGTTGGGAATTGAAATTTATTTCTGCGCCAGACAAGCAATTAATAAATTGTTTCTGCAACGCCGTTCACCGCATTCGGATTTTACAATAAAATGTTACTTTATGAATCCGTAATTATAGGGATATTCATGAGGAATGCCGAGCTATTGCGATGAGGCCGCAGAAGAAGATGGAGGAAGGCTCCTCGTTTGCCATTAAATAGTTCCAAGTTCATGCGATTATTATATTATGATGTTAGAGGTCTCTATTTTTATTTTCATTTATTAATTAGTTTTGTTGTACGCATTGAATACGAACTTGTCGCGTAGGTGGTTAGGTGCTTGGCTAACATACAGTAGATACCGGGTTCAACTCCCGGTCATCAGAATCAGGATTCGGAAACCGCATACAGCTAAATTCCAAATTGAGATCCAGAGTCCGAATTCGGTATCTTCATACACAGTACATACATTCAAATGGTGTGATACCGAATCGCGATACAGAGCGCTCAATTTGAACATAATATTTTACTAGTTGTATGCTGATTCCAAATTCGTATTCTAAATCTCCATTAAGAATCTCCGTGTGAAGAAAGCCCAAAAGATTGTTACACTTAAAAGCAATGGAAGGGCATTTTAAAGGCGTTGTTAGTTCCGTGTGGTAACAGGTTTCCACTCGTAAACATCTCAAAGTCCATTGTATGGCGACAAATATTGCAGTTAGTTGTAAAGTTATCCTCTGAAGTCAATATTGATGAGAAAGAAGATCAATTCCCTCATGGGACGGGAGTAGGAGTAACTTTAAAGTTTTAGTTGAGGATGTAAAGCAGTTATTAATAAAAATGAGAGAATGCGTGAAGAATTAAGTTACATTATTTCCCAAGATATGAATTCAAAAGTATGTACCGTAGGTTCAGTTCGACTGAAGAGATATGGTTACAGATTTTTTTAAAACGTGTATATCCTTTGCTTCTAAAGCTATTTCGTATTTTGTATTAATTGATTGTATCAAGATAATATTACCCAATTGTTGATTATTATTTAATAAGTTTTAAATTTTAATGTAGAGTTAATTAGGTCATTTGGATTTCAGCAAAGACTTTCAAATCTTTTTGTATAAAAATAAAATAATATAAATAACACGTTCTTTCACAAATTTATTACTATTATTAGTATTATATTGATAGTTGTATTGATTACATTACAAAAATGTGGTTCTGAATGTAAGTACTTTGCTTATATCATTGTGTTTTAGTTAAGTATTTATAGATAGTCTTTATTTCTTTTGTTGGTTCGCTTTTTTTTGTAGGGGGAAAGAGACGACCCGAAACAAATTATCTCTTGCAAGATTAATTATCTGTGTTTATTTTCGACTAATAGCAAACTATGCTTCTGTAAATAAGTTGATTTTTTAGGCTTCAAATTGGAAATGATGTCACTAAATAGTTTTGCCGTTACATGATACTCGAAACAAATTACAAATTAGTTGCTATTACTTTATCATCATCTATAGAATGTTTTCTAATATATCAAAGTAGTCTATAAAATAAGATATTTGCAGCAGATATAACAGAATATAACGCTTTATTTGATCCTTAAATTTTATTTTACAAAAAGACTATATTGAAAAATAACCAGATAAATTGATGTTTAGTTATATCTAATCAGTTTGATTAAAATAATAATTACTGCATTGGTCCGAACATAATGAGACGATTTTATACTTAAATCAATTTCAATAAGGAAAAGAGGAGGTTGCTACGTGCCTTTCTCACTTGATGCTCACAGTTGTCCTTCTCATATCATATGCCACGTACAGAAAGCTTCATAAGTCCAAGCACACCTAGGCTCAATTTTGTTTAACAGAGAATACATCGGGGAGAGTTTAAGTACTTTATTATTCATAGTATATAAAACTTATTTTGGAGAAACTTATTTATTGTTTTCATTTATTTGAAATACTTTCCATAACTTGATCACCGCACGGTAGATAGGATTTACGCTGAGGGTTGAGTCTACACTTATGTAGCTTTTTGTAAACAGTCTACCAGTCGCCACTGCGCTCCTACGACATATAGATTCCGTAAAGGCGGGTTTTTCTAGACGCGCACAACGCAAACGCAAAACGCATTGTGTAACGCGCATCGCACCGGTAATATGAAAATACATTGGACCTCAATACGCACTTAGGAAAAGGGCCCAATGCATTTCCGTAGTACCGGTTTGATGCTGCGTTTTGCGTTTGCGTTATGCGCGTTTAGGAAAATCCGCCTTAACCAATAATTACTGATACATCCAATAAATCAATATCACCAATCTAGTTATGTATGACAATGCAGATATAAAAAATCAATGTTAATGAAGGTTAATATATTTATAAGAAAGCATCGCTAATATGATAAAAAAGCGAGTTTTCTTCGCACGTCAAAAGCAAAATGACTCATCGAAAAACCTGGCAGTAACGAGTGTCACCGATTCCCACTTCCAAATGCAGTCCAGCAAAAAGTAAGAAGAGAAAATTAAATGAAAATAAATATGAGCATTTAAATGTTTAACAGATTAAGATTTTACTTTTACAAAGCGAGGCAACGACGAGGTGAAGAAGAGAGAATACATTATATAAGGTTCGCGCTTAAAATCTAACTGTAATCGAGTGCAGTGCGAAATTAGGTTCCCAGGAGGATCGCTTTGAGTCCACTTTGAAACATAAACAATACAAATATTCAGTTATATCCTTTCATTCGACCTGCGAGTTTCCTATTAAAATGTTAAAGACAATGGCAGCCACGGAGAGGCCGTTGCCAATCGCGAATGGAAAGAGAGAAAAACGCGACGAACGTACACATTAAAGTTGTTAAAAAATACAAGAATTAAATTACTCATCACGTGTGTTGAAAGGCTTAATTACCACTTCGGGAAATGCAACAAAAGATAAGTGTATTCACAATTTTCAAATAAAATTATTGGTTAAGTAAGGAGTTACATATATCTAAAACGGCTTAAATTCCTAGAATTTTGCAGAATGACTCAATCGGTTTGGATTATAGTGCTTCCGCAATATTAAAATGCTATTCATATTATTTAATTATGCTCTACATATAACAAAAATACATATTTCTTTTTTTTATGAAACGCGGACATTGTCACAGGCCTCAGGAAAAAACTTGAAGCTTTTGAGATGTGGAGTTACAGACGTATGCTCAGAATTTCAATGGAAGACAAGGTCAGCAATGAAGAAAGAACGAATTAATGAACGGATAAGTATTTGGCATACAATTACGAACAGAAGAGACAGGATGGTAGGACAGATATTAAGACACGAGGAGCTTGTGCAGGATTAGATTAGATAGATTAGATTATTGTTCTCAAATAGTCGGAGAAGTAGGATGTCGCATTTTCAGGGAAATGAGTAGAGTCGAAAGATAGGGAAAGATGGAGATATGTATCCAACCAGTCATATGACTGATCACTTTGAGAAGATATATCGCTCATTTGTGCAATAGAACATTACGTTTGGCATTCTATATCAAGGTACCTACATAACAGAATCAGAAATGTTAATCTGTAGGTTAATAGTAGACTTCATTATCATTCACCCAGTATCTTGACTCCTAAATATATACCTAACAGAAATAATGACCTATTGAGGGAGGAGAAAAGAAAAGAATAATGGGAAAGGAAGGAAAGGAAGAAGGACGACGAGATGTGGGAAAGGGTTTTCAGGAAGAGGAGAGTCTTTAGAGAATAAAAACAGTGTCTGTGGAATACGGGGACTTATAGACGTTTTAGGAAAGATTATAGGAGCTGTGAATTGTTGTGAATGGGAGGTAGGGTTTTCGGTTGAGAAAAATATATAGTTTTAAGTTTAATGTAAGCGAAGAAATGTAAAGTGTAAGGAACAAATGTACAAATGCCAATAAATAAAGGATGTGTTATAGACTCCTAAATAATATTTTTGAGTTATAATTTTTGTTGCAGCAAATTATAATTTATGCATAATACTTGCAGTCTCCTTTTATCATATTTTGACGGTAGAAGAGAAGTGTTTTTAGTATTGAAACTTCTGAGGAATTGTTAGTAGTTTTATTCTGGAGCCAGTTTTCCGAACACACATTAATGACTTTTCTAAGGTAATGCAAAATTCAGTCAGTTATTTTATGCACTGAAATGGTTGAAGATGTACAATCGGAAGCGTTAAAATGGCTAGTTAGTAATAAATTTACAATAAGCAGCTCCAAAACTGTTAAAATAAATAGAAAAGATAGTAAATGCAAGTTTACGAAATATTTAACGAAAATATCATAACAGCTTCAGCACATTCCGCAAGCAGCTTTCATTATATAAGCTGTGCAGTAACATTGACACATAAAAACTTATCACCACATGCATTTGGCATATTTCTATAGCAGTAACTCTGGTTAGTAAAATTTCGCATTTACCACTATTGAAACCTCCATTATTCAATTAATATTTTGTAAATAGTTTTTAATTGATGTGAATTTAAAAAATCGCAAAAAAAAAAGTTGAATCGAAATTTTTTAAAATTGACATTTTATCAGTAGCCACCAAATTGTTGAAGTCTATATTGATTAATATATTTAAAGATATTTGGAAAATTGTAGTTTGGGAAATCCAAAATTATGTCAATTAATCTTTTAAACTTATTTCCTAAAATTGTAAATTTAATATAAAAATACGAAAAAAAAAAACATTTTACATATTTTTTTTACAAATTTTAGCCATTTTATACTTTAATACAATATCCACAATTAAAACGACTTAAGTACTACCTGCATTTTTAGACTATAAACATTAAAAAAAAAAAACGTTTCATTGCAGATACATATATAGTATTGTTTAATTTATGATTAGAATTATTCATAGATGATTCAACATAGGTTCTTTTTCTATTATTTTACTATTAATATTTGAATTGAATATGATGTACAATATGTACATATATAAATATTGAGTTTATATGCTGTAGGTGCGTACTATATTCATGAGTCATATTCAATTTGTCACATTGGTTTTGACAGGCCCAAGGATGTGAGGAATCATATAATAATTATTAGCTTTCTTCCTGAAATATGATGCATACCTACACCAATAATTTTACCATTTCGTAATTTAGAAACGTTAGTGTTTGATCCTACAATTGGCAAATAGTTATTCATTTCGGTCTAAAAACCGCTATGTTTATCTTTAAAGATATAAAAAAAGTTTAAAAATAATTTATTTACATCGAGAATACAGGGTGATTCATAATTTGACAATGAAACAGCGTATTTTATTCAGGGATCATTATAAGACAAAAACATGGCGTTAACTTATTTTGTCTCCTTGCAGAGTAAAGGCCGACACAAATACGGGATCGCCAAAACGGTGCGAAGCGAGGCTAAATTTTTCGCAACAGAAGCTTACATGTATTTAAATGTGCGGACTCCCATTTAAATACATGTAAACTTCTCTTGCGAAACATTTCGCCTCGCTTCGCACCGTTTAAACGATCCCGTATGTGTTGCGGCCTTTATAATCTGGATTCGGACGGTCGGAATCTGGGGAGAACGACACGCTTCAACACTCGCCGTTATATCGTTGATTGGTCAAGCACAAACGGGCTGAACAGGCTCGGACGCACATGCCGTCCATAATAGCATAAATAAACAGCGCTGGGCAGTAAGTTCACCGCAACCTGCCTGCACAAGGATTCTGACCGTCCAAGCCCTGTTGTTCATTATTACTTATTACAGTATTAAACTTAATGATCTCGTCAATGCATTTTTTTTTATAATGAAGTAATATCCAAAAGCAGAAAAACCTAAAATGCTACACATGAAACAGTAATTCAAGAAGATAATTGAGCAGAAATATTCACAGCATTTATATTTCATGCCATGCTGTGGGGATGAAATAATTCAAACCAAAATCGTTGTGGATCGTGTTTCTTTAGTTTTTAAGACTTCAGTGATTGGTAAGTTTTTTTTTCACAGCATAGTACCTCCAATAAAGCAGTTTGTAACACACCTCAACGAAATGCAGACTATGGTATTAGGAATTGTAATCAGTGGTGAAAGTAGGCCGGAACGCTCCGGAACGCTGTTCCGGTAAATGATTTGGAAACGGAACGCCGTTCCGGTATAAAATCATCAGACAAGAAGGAAAAGTAATATTTATTTCTGTAAACAATGATAAAATACGACAAACACCAACACAAAATGATTTCTCAGTGATTTTTTTATACTTATTATTAGAAAATTATGATTATTTGCAATAGGAACGGGAATTATGATTATGAATCTTGCTTTTTGCATTTAACAAAATGCGTTCCGGCAAAACATTTTTATACGTTCCGGCAAGACACTTTTTCTACTTTCACCACTGCTGATAGGCTACTCGTTCCACCCATCAGGTGCCCCAGGCGAAGAGCGTAGTACGCAAATAGCAAAATTTTAAGAAGTAAAACCACATGCATCAAAAACCAAATTAAAGTGTATAAAGCAATGGTAAGACCGATAATAATATATGCGGCAGAAACACTGACTATAAGTCTAAAAGAGCAACAAAAATAAAGGTACTAGAAAGGAAGTTTATGAGAAATATATTTGGGCATCAAAAGATGAGAACCAGGATCCAATAAAAAGAACAAACAAGTAAATTTACGAATATCTAGGACTTGGTTCAACAAAACCTCCTCACAGCTTTT
>JARJED010100078.1:0-11194 GCA_030264515.1 Sepedophilus sp. GC000190 | reverse complement strand
GGTGGAGGAAAATAGTGCAGAGAATTAACGAATAGATAAAGGATATAAAATCCAGTCCAAAGTTTGGATTTATAAATCTCAAAATGAGGTGGCGAAACTCAGAATGAGTACTAAGCCAATACATACATATTTGAAACACCTAAATGTTCCCATAGTATATTAGGAAATGTCTGAAATGAAATAATATTGCGCACTTTGCCGAAAACGCGATGCGGACAATGCCTAGACAAGCTTAGGTCTGCCGGCAGAATGGACTTTGCCGGTATCACATATATATATATTTGCAAATTTAGTTTAAAAAACTCAATTTTTGCAGTGAAAAGTAGCAATGATGATTCTAAAAATTCAATAATTGGTAAGATAACATTTTCAAGTATTTCAAAAAGATATTTATAAATTTAGTTTTGCAATATTGATAATTTTAACTTAAGAAAGTATGCCTTAAACATATTTTGTGTCAATTTCGTTAAAAAAATATAATTGGTTTGAATTTCATTGCGCATAGTAGCGATGGCGATGGTTTTTAGTAATTTCTATAAAATTTTAATGATTTTAATAAAACCATAAATTAAATTTACTACCTACAAGTTTCATTGAAGTTTCTAGAAATTTAATCTAATCTTAGTAGGTTTTATCGATTTTTTATTCAATTTGATTAGAAGAAGAAGAACATATATTTATTCGGAAATATCCAAAAGGGCTATCGACGATAAGTCCTGCCCAATTTGATTAGATTTTAGTGAATTTTCATGAAATTTTAATTGAAATTTCAACAAACTCTATAAAATTCCAAATAGATGGTTTTAATAAATTTCCAGTAAATTTAATTTATTGACAAATTGCGATTCCGCATATTTTTATTACTTCCTGTGTTTTTGCGATTGTGATTCCGCCAGCTTTGCATAAATTATGAAAGGATCAACATGCAGGTGTGCATGCAATGTTTTGTTCCCGTAGCACAAGAAAAATATTCCCCAGTCCATGCAGTGTTTTGTTCCAGCAGCGTCGCGTCGGCGATTCGTTCCACTGTGCGGAATCGCTTCATGATTTTATCAGAAAAATGAAGGACCCAACTTAGAGGTCGTAAAACGGACTGAATCGTAAAACGTCGCAATTTAGTAAATTCAGTAGATTTTCTAGAAGTTTTAAATTATTTAATTCCTATTTTATTAATTTTAATTTAATTATCTTGAAAGTTCATTAAATCTTGTATTGAATTTTGATAATTTCACATTTTTTTTACATTAAATCAAAATTAATTTGATTGAAATTTAATGTGGTACATAAGCACGATTCTTTCAGAACCTATAAACCAATGCAGTTGGAATTAGATAACGCTTTCGAATAGAATTTCCAATAAGAATTATTCCCAGCCTCGCTCTTTATTTCAAAATGTTTTTGTGTCCCGCTTCTTAAAAGTAATTGTGATTCCTGTTTTAGAGCATTCAAATGGAATTTAATTTTTAAAATATTCTGAAACATTTAAGGTTTTTTTAGATCACTATAGAGCATGCAGAAGCATTTTGAACCACCTGAGGTGTTCTAGCAGTTTTAGGAGTAAGTATTTAGTTTTTTTTTTAATTCTAAAAATCTGTTTTGACATTTTATAGTTTTTAAAACCATTTTAAAACCTATGCAATGTTTTTATTAGGTATGTAGAGTCATTGATAGCATTTTAAAGCCTGTGTGTTTTTTATTTTTGAAAGCATTGTGTAGTTGTTGGAAATCCTCTGTACCATTATATTTATGAGCATTTTAGATTCTAGAATCTGTAGAATCATTTTGTTATATTCAAAAATATTGTCCACTTTATGCACGAGTTTTTGGAACATTGTAGAGTTACTAAAATTTAAATTAATAAAGCGTCGGCTTAGTATCAAAACCTCTTAAGTCTACTTTCAATAATTTCTGCATCGGTAAACAAACTATGGTTATGTCTACTGCAAAATTGTGGAAAATGGATTTACGAGGTTTTGATACTGACCTGATGAATAAAATAAGTACCAAAATCTCCTAAAACCATTTCCCTAATTCCTGTCCCGGTAAATAAACTACTATTATGTCTACTGTAGAATTAATAAAAATAAACTTAGGAGGTTTAGATACTAAAGCCGTCGATAAGGCGTTCTACTACCTTTACGAGTGTTTTAATAATCTATAAACATTTCTAGAATTTGTTAAAGCATCTTACAACGTTGTGTTCTTTCTATTTTTTTAAATTTATTTCGTCGGTCTGTAGGAAACTACAGAAAATTACACATTCGTAATTTTTTAAATCTACGAAATCTGTTTTATATTTTAACAAATTCAACAATTTTATCAAAATGCAATAAATAATCTGTAAAGTAAATGAAATTTTGCCAATGATAAATGGTGCATTTAAATTTGATTAAAATATAATTAAATATTGTAAAATTGCAATGAGTTCCGAACAAATTCAATAATCCTTGGCCAGAAGTAAATAATAATTCAGAAAATTCGACTCGACTTTCCAACTAGCTAGTATAATGCCACCGAAAAGGCACACACTAGATCTACCAGATAATCCAGCAGCAGACATCAATTTTGTGCATACTTTTACACACCCCGTACCGATTCATGCTCGGAACCTCAACACTCTGGAATACCTTCCAGCGTATGTTTCCCAAACCATACATGTAATCTGCAAGTTTTCAAATCCATACCAATACCTTGTATCCTTGCGGTATATCCTCGGATATAAAATAAACTAGTGTGGTTTGTGGACACGGTTCAACTATTAAAAAAATAAACCCTCAGAAGTTGATAACAAAATTTTATTAAAACTCAACGGTGTTCCTTAATAAATTCAATCAAACGTGACTAGAATTTAAATAAAATTCAATGAAATTTTGATAAAAATTCAACAGTTCTTCAAAGAATTTGTCAAGTTGTCGTTAAAAAATAAAATATTTCAATGATTTTTTGTCAAAATTTGACTTATTCAATGAAGCTTTCAATTTCAATAAAACAATGCAATGAAAATTCTAAAAATTCTATCATATTTTATCGATTTTTGTATAATTTCTACAAAATTTAATAAAAAAATGTAGATATATTGCGAACATTCAAATATTTTTTTATAAAATGCAACAAATGTTGTTCGCAATTCCATGATATTAAATTTTATTAAAATTCAATGAAATTTAGCTAAATATCAACGATTTTCGAAGAGTTCTATAAAATTTGAAGAAGTTCATAATATTTTTTATCAATATTCAACGATTTTTAAACTCATTCAATAATATTTGATGAGAATTTGAAAAATGTTACATGAGTTAATTTCAATTTTTTTCGAATTTGTTGTAATGATTGTAAGGATTTTCTGTTTTAATTAATAAAAATAATATTTTTCTCGTTAGCATATTTATCGTCGGATAAACGAAGACATTCAAAATTTCATTATAAACTACTTATAAACTACCAAAAATATAAAAGTTTAACTGTTTTTGAAAGTTAAATAAAAAATAGTTTTATTGATTCTTATTTTATTTATTTTTATAAAAATGAGTTTAACGTTAAGGTTTTAAATTTAATGGAACAATTTTTCTTCTTCTATAAGTCCATATCCGTACGGGATGTTGGCTATCATCTGGTCTATAATTACTTTATTAACTGCCACTCGGAAGAGTTCTATTGATGTCATGGAGAACCATGTTCTGAGGTTTTTTAGCCATGATGTTCTTCTTCAACCCACATTTCTTTTTTCCTCTACCTTGCCTTGCATTATGTTTTGCAGAAGTTGGTATCGATTACTATTTCTCATTATATGGTCTAGGTACTGTAGTTTTCTACTCTTGATGGTATTAATGACCTCTGGATCTTTTGCCATTCTTCTAATTATTTCCTCGTTGGTTATATGATCGATCCATGAGTCTGTGAGCATTCTGCGATACAGCCACATTTGAAACGCCTCCAGATTTTTTTAACATTTCTGCTGTCAGCGTCTAGGCTTCTACTATATAGAATAGGACGTAGAATACATAACATCTCAGCATTCTCACCCTAGTTTGTAGTGATATGTTATGACTTCTGAAGAATGCGACCATTTTGATAAATGTGCTTCTCGCCTTTTCAATTCTGCTCTTAATTTCTACAGAATGTTCCCATTGGTCATTGATAATGGTGCCGAGGTATATATACCTGTTTACTTTTTCTACTGGCTGTCCATTTATTGTAAGTTGGCAGTTGACGTTGTTATTTTTGCTTATAACCATGAATTTGGTTTTGCTGACATTTATGTCTAGTCCATATTGGCGACTACTTTCGGTCACGTTGTCCATTAGTTTTTGTAGTCCTAGAATACTATCCGCAAAAATGCCGGTGTCGTCCGCATATCTAATATTGTTCTGTAGTTCTCCGTTTAATATTTCACCCGCTTTCACGTTTAATAGTGCTTCTCTAAATATATGCTCGCAGTAAATATTGAAAAGTATGAGCGATTGCATCCCTCTCTTACACCTCTTAGAATTTCTACCATCTCTATATGTTCACCATCCACTCTTACACATTCTTCTTGTTTCCAGTATATATTTGCTATAATCCTCACGTCTTTTTCATCTAGGATCATATTTCTCATTATTAATTTTGTGTGCTAGTCTCAATCAAATGATTTTTGATAAAATCGATGAGACGTAGAAATGCGTCACAATTCATATCTCTGCATCTTTGTATTAAAACCTGAATGCTAAAAATAGCTTCTCTTGTTCCTACTGCATCTCGAAATCCAAATTGTGTAGGTGCCATCTGCTCTTCGCACACTTTATATATTCGTCTGTGTATGATTTTAAGGAATAGTTTTAAAAAATGACTCATTAGGCTAATAGTTCTATATTCTTCACATATCTTCGCGCCCACTTTCTTTGGTAGTGTAATGAATTCTGATTTCATCCATTCGTGTGGAATATTGCCACTGTGGTATATTTGGTTGAATATTTGGGTTATCCATGTTACTCAGTCGTCAATCATTAGCTTGAAAAATTCTGCTTGCACCTGGTCAAGTCCAGGGGTTTTGCCATCTTTCAATTTGTTTTATCACTGCACTTACTTCTTCGGTCAAGATGTTTGGTCCTGTTTCGTCAACTAGTGTAGGAGTTCTGGTCTTGTATCGTGAAATAATTGTTGTATATAGTTTTTCCATGTGTCCTTCTGGTCGTTTTTGTCTATTATTATGTTTCCATTTTCAGAGTTTATTTGTTTGTCTTGACTTGTGTGTTGGTAACTTCTCTTATTTTCTTGTGACCGTTAAAACTGTGGTACTTGAGCTATATTGTTTCTATTTCCAAACATTTTTCTTTTGTTTGTCTAATTTTCTTGATGGTGCTTTTGTGAATTATTTTATATTCTTTATTGTCTGCGCTTTTCACAAATCTTCTCTTTTCCATCAACTCTAAAATTTCATTTGTCATCCTACTTTTCTTTTTGATGCGTTTGTCTGCTTTCAAAATATCCTTGTGAATTATTTTTTCACTGCGTGTTTGAATTTGTCTAGTTCTTCATCTACGTTAATATTACTATTCTGTATCTTAAACTTCCCTGCCAATTTTTCTTGTATTTCACTTTTTATTTGGTCTTTGTGGTAGCCGCACAGTGGTTCTAAAAAGTGAAAAGCTGGCAAAAAGTAAGAAATAAAATTATCAATCTACAGATTTTAGCGTGGCTGTATCGTAAGTATTAAATTCCGTTAAATCAGATGTAATTGATATACCCGAGTTCACGGATCAATTAAAAAACAATATTCGAGTGTCTAATATCTGTCATTCACAGTAGCAATATTTATACATCTTATGTAATCGTGAATAGAGAGGTGTGTAGCGAAAGAAATTTCGATCTGTAAAATGTACTAGTCTCCTGAAATGGAAATAAATTGCTAAAATAATAATTAACACCTTTTGTTTTTGAAAATTAGTATACAAATATTTTTAAGAGACTTGATTAAACAAGAAAAAAGTTATTTGTTCTGCCGTGTTCTCTCAAAATTTAAATTTTACCTTTTTTATAACAATGTCAATATAAAATGAAACAAAAATCAACTGCGAATAAGTAATAAGTGCTATTTCGTTTGCAGAGTAGGTTTTTATTAACAATAGCAGTTGGAAGATTTAGACAATTCTGCATTGCTAGTGCAGGATAGACACATCAATAATGGTGTTTTGAGAAAATTATTTTGGGAATGTGTTATGTCATAAGTGGTTGACTTAACGCAGTATGCATGAGCAATACCACTTGTTTAACGAGTTGACATTACCAGCACTGGTCTATAACTTTTGCCCTTCCCTGTAAATCTGACTTAACGCACAACACAAAAATATTTTTCGATTTATTATTTAGTATTTGAAATTCATTTAACAATCTAAGATTACATTTCTCGACAACTAGGGCATCCTTATTAACATCTGATGATGTGATCGATGAGGCAGAAAGTGAAAAGGAGTGCAGTACTTATTGAAAATTATTAGAATTGACTGTCTTCCTCCATTTCTTTTCTAACTCAAAAACCAATTACAGAAAAACAAGTCCAGCCAGGTATGTAGAACGAAAACATAAGCAATATATTAACTAATATTTGTTTAAGAATATTAGTTCAGTTGAAATTATTACTAGATTAGTGCTGATACAAATCCTGATTTAAAACACTTTTTTTTATTTATTTGAAATTATTAATATAAAATAATATTTTTTCTCCGATTGAAAGAAATATAGTATTTTGCTGATCGATATTAGTCAGTAAAGTGTCACATTTACTGCCTAGGAAGGAAAGTGTTCACTTTACTGACTAGGCAGACAAAATAAAATGTAGAAACTGGCAACGCCGAACACGTGCATTGCATCATCTCTGTTTTAACCTCATCAGACACGAGAAATTCTCCAATTTTCGTTTGTATTAACATCGACGAAAACAGCAGTACTATAGTTTGTCAGCCTTGGCTGTCAATCTCCTATTTTCCTGCCTAGTTAAACAAAATACTATTACGCATAATGCTTAATATTAAAAATAATTATAAATCTAATATAACATACAAATTAATACAGGTCGGCCTAACTTAAAATTCGAGCAATTGAACGAAATAACAAATCGTAAAAGAACAGAACATATTCTCGTTCTCAAATATGTGGGAGAATAAGCGTTTGCCACACAATGAACCTTTGCGCTTCTGACAGAACCGTATTGATGCCGCAAAAGCTGTCAGAAACGTTACACTACGTCGTCTATAGCACAAAAGCACAGACAGATTTTAAAATATATTCCAGAAAGTAACTGATTCTGCTCTGCCTCTGATTTGCGTCTGCTCTGCGTCTGATCGCCTCTGCTCTGTCTTTGGTACTATCGGACACTTGTATTAAAGTCGTTCTCCATGGAAACTTTGGCATTATTGAATCCTCCAGCTATCGCAGTTTTCGTAAAAAGAAGTTTTTCAAAAATTGATGAAAATGTCTTCATTTGTGTGTGTCTTCGTGTCTGTGTGTCTTTTCGTGTGTGTGTCTACGTGTGTGTGTGTTCTTTTCTCCGCTATTTTTTGTTTTAATAAAATTTTATCTTGAGATTTTTAATCATCGAGCAAAAAAAAACCTACACACCGCTTTTTGGCCGAATAAAACATTTTTTGTTTTTTGTCCGCCATATTGGATCCGTCATTTTGTTTTTCAAATTTTTAAGTTCAGACTCTTAATCAGCGACCTTAAAAACGTCATTATACGAAATTTAATAAATATTTTACAAGTTTTATAATTCTTGGGCGCCATATAGGATTCACCATTTTGTTTAAAAAAAAATATGTTTTCTTAATCAGCAATCTCGAGAACAGCTATACACTAATTTTCATATAACTCGGACGCTTCATATTTTGGCCAGGTTTTAGAGTATTTGGACCAATGTGGGCCGTCGGCGCCGGGTTCGTCCATATGTTAAAACGGTCCTGTCCGTAAATTTCATGTGAAAGTGCTATAAATAGTGTTCATGGAATAAAATTAAATTTGTTCATCGAATATAATTTCGACTACTTCTGATACGCTGACATTTAATTGAATTTTACTAATCAAATACACAAAATACATGTATGCAATGAATAATATAATTTTTCATGTACCTTTGATATTCAAATTAGTTCTGTTACGTGATGAATTTTCACGAATCAGCACAAACACAGAATCATAATTCCCGCAAAATTTAGTTCTTTTTTATTTGGGAATTTAATTGCCCACGCAAACGCGCGAACATGAAAATCGAGTCGAAATGCAATCGGAACTATTTTTAAGGCATTTACCTGTATGCATCCTGCTTTTCCAGTGCTTTCCATTCTGGAAGCCACATTAACTGTATTACCCCAGATATCGTAATGAGGTTTTCTCGCCCCTATAACTCCAGCTGTAATAGGTCCATGATTAATTCCTAATTTTAGCACGAAATGATTGAAACTTTGTTCGTTGATGCTCTGCAAGGCCTTCTTCAGTTCAAGCGCGAACTCCACTAATAATGCCAGTTGCGCCCAGCGGACGGTCACAGGATCTTCCGGCTTAAATAATAGCATTTAGATTTATTTATTTATTAAGATATAACTCTTTTGTTGATAGTATAATTACCTTAACATATTTGGTTGGGTTTAGACCGCTAGCCGCCATGTATGTGGACCCTATTGTCTTTATTTTTATTATATCTTGGAATTGGGGCAGCTCTAATAACTAATTAAATGCAAAAATGTCATTTATGAGTTTGGATTTTATGTTTAATTTTAACTTACAGCATCGAAGTCGGAAATGACTTCGTTTAAGAAGCGCAGGCATTCCAATCCTTGATTGTTCACCGTCTCTTCGGAGTAGAAATCTAAAATGAAATGAAAATAGAGAAATGTTAATATTTTTATGGAATTAATTTGGAATTGCATAACTAATTGTTCATTTCAAGCAAAATAATTTGCATGTTCTTCGGCCGTTTTCAATAGGATCTTACGTTAAAAAAGTATCATAGGAAATTTTAATTTATAATGACGTGTTTGTTTGAGGTTAATGGGGTTAATAACCTATTTTGGACGAATTTTTGAATGATAATTACGAAAATATAATTATTTTGTTCTAAATATTTATGTTATTAAAATACAACAGGGTAGCGGGTAGACACTCCATGATCCCGGTAGGGACAGGTCTACTCCAGGGAAGCTCCCCTGTCCACGCAAGCCATGCCTCTCTCTCACCTCCTACTACCAAGAGAGATATATCCCAACCTAGATTCCTATTCACACCATATTTAATCCCCCCTATAACCTATACCAAAAGATTGTCGGAATAAGCAATTCAACTCTCATGGCCAACAGCTTAGCGTGGAACAGCCAACAAGAGAAGGGCACTCTTTTGTTTTAAAGCTGGAAAACAGGCTCTAAAGGCGGAGAAACTAAATAAAAGCCCATACTGAGCTCGTACTGATCGCTTCCTGAACTAATTTATCCGTCGAACATCAAGACTTTGGAATACCTTACCCTCCAGCGTTTTTCCAAAATCATACAATCCCCATATCTTCAAATCCAGAGTCAACAAATACCTTGTATCCTTACTAAACTCCCACCCCAGTGCATTATATCGTCGGATGTAAAATAAGCCAGTGTAGCTGGCGCACGGAGTTCAACCAGAAAAAAAAAATTGTCAACGGGATAAGGATGAGGAAGACTAATAGGACAAACACCTCATTAAATATCCGCATGGATAAGTCCTAGTAAATGAAGCATCGCTATTCTCAGAACTAAATTTTATTCCGTAGGTACAGGCCTCCCAATCGGGTCTCCAGGGGTGACAATGATGATCGAATCAACTACGAAATCCATAGATGTAAGGAAAAATATAGGAATGGGATGTCAAGACCATGGAAAAACATTCGCATATCAGGCATGAGTGAAATGAGATGGCCCGGATCAGAAGTAATTGAAATCGATTAACACAAAGTATACTAATCTGGTACAGTAAATGATAGACACGAACATGGAGTAGGAGTAACCGTGAATAAACAAGTGACACAAAGCATAAAAAATTTATACCCATCTCGTAAAGAGTGATGAAATGATAACTAGAAGCCAAACCAATAAACATTAATATAATCCAGGTGTATGCTCCGACAGCGGATAAACTATACGAAGAAGTAGAAAAATTATATGGAAGTATCACAGATTTAATAAAAAAAAATACCAAAACAAAAAATGATAATAACTATAGGAGACTTCAGTGCAAAGCGAGAGCTTACATCGAAACTCATTGGCTAGAAGAATGGAATCTAAATGCAGAATGGACTTTTGGCTGGAGGTACAAAAGTTACAACCTATCGGAATAGAGAATAGGAATTCCTTAAGTTTTTTTCAGATGAAGATTTTCTTGTAGATAGATATTGCTATTATAATAAACAGTTATGAGCCAAATATTTATGAGAAACGGGAATTCGCGACTTATCATAGATTCCTCGACGAGGGGTCTAAAAGTTGTGCTTTTGCATAATACAAATAAATTGGCGTCAATTCTCATAGCCTACTCGGCTCATTTGAAAGAAGATTACGAAACCATGGAGAATCTTCTGGCACAAATAAAATATAAACAACATCAATGGCTAATATGTGGGAATCTTAAGGTAATATCAATTATCTTGAGACAACAAAGTGGTTTTACAAAGAATACCTGTTTCTTGTGTCACTTTGATAGCCGATGTCGGCAAAAACATTGCATACGGTACCAGTGGGGAGCAAATTTATATACTGATGAGAACGGTTGAGAGAATGGTGGAGAGAAAGGAGGGAATGTATGCTGTATTTGTAAATTTGAAGGCGGCGTATGATAGGGTGCGAAGAGATAATTTGTTAGGTGTTTGAGAAAGAAAGGAGTGAGTGAGGAATTTGTGGAATGGGTGAGAATAATATATGAAATAACATGGGGAATAGCAAGAGTGGGGGAGGAAGTGTGGGAGAAGTTTAAGATAGGTATGGGAGATAGGCAGGGGTGCCCACTGAGTGCGCTATTCAACACATATATTGCTGGTATGGAGAAGGTTATGATGAAAGGACAGCTGAAAGGATTAGCAATAGGAAGAATAACATATTGACGTTGAGCTATGCATACGATATGGTGCTGTTGGCAAGGAATTTTAAAGATATGAAGCAAATGATGGAGTGAATGGGCAGGTATATGGCAAAGAGAGAAATTATTG
>JARJED010099944.1:0-10367 GCA_030264515.1 Sepedophilus sp. GC000190 | reverse complement strand
CGCGCCAATGCTTTAACAAACTAAGCCATCGAGTCTCACATTCAATGAGTCACAAATTTATAATTCATTTGAGGTGTACATACATACCCATCACGCCATTCCCTTGCGTGGTAGGCAGTAACATTGTGCAATAGAGGTTTAAGTTGATTTAAGTTGTAGTATGAATGAAAATTTTCTGACTCGTTGGTGTTGGTGACTCGATAGCTTAGTTGCTTAAAGCATCGGCGCGTATAGCCGAGATCGATGGTTCAAATTCTTCTCCAGTAATTGATTGTTAATTCATATTTAATTTTCATTATTTTTATCTTTGATAAACTTAGAGAAATCTTTGAATGCAAATACAAATTTTTTATATCTTTACGAAATCAACTTCAAATTCTTGAAAATCTAAGGAGACTCTTATATATATCATTATTCTTTATTTGACATACATTTCTTCATGGAACATTACACATATTACATATTTCTTATTAATTTATTTAATTATTTTCCTCCTTCACTTTCCTCCACTTCATCTTTCTCCTCCATCTCCTAATACATCCACTCTTTGTTATGTTGCTAACTCTACCAGAATTATTGCCTCACCATACACGGCTCCCGCTCTTCACCCGATCGACTGTCGCCTGTGTGACTGTGCCTCCTCGACAAATTAACTCCAATTAACCACTTATTGCTCTCCTGTCTTCGTTCAGCTCGTTACTCTGCTTCCTCCTCTTCACTTCGCCGCCACTTCAACGTCCGCACCCGTTCCATCCTTCAACCGCTACTCTCCACACTCCCATCCTTATCTTCTTTATCACCACGTGTCCAAACACACACTTAGCACACCATTAATAACATTCCCATGGTTATTTTATCCCTCTCAACCACATCCCTTAGCACTTCTTGGCACTTCCATTCATCACTGCTCCGCAATTCCTCACTTTTTTTTATACATTCATTTATACATTTCCCCTGCTCGCGGAGCTCTCGCCAAATACGTCCGTCCAACTCTTATGAAAATATTTGAAAAATGTATGAGAATCTTTGAAAAGCACATACTTTCTTCTAGTAGTGATCAGTTCTAGGACTGGATAGTTGCAGATCTCTATGTTTTCCTATCCTGCTGCAATCTACTTATTTCCTTGAAACTAAGACACCCTAAACATAAAAAAATTAAATCTTTAATAAATCGAACATTTTGCAGTGCAAAGATATTTAAAAAAACGAATGGGATGAATACGTGTTTGTCTCGGTTAACGAAAGTGTGTCCACGTCGGGTGCCCAATGCTATCGTCAGGGTGATAGTTCTCTCCCGTTCATAATAACTGCTGATGATGAATTTGCACTACCGGAGACAGTCCAGAGCACGGTCGTATTATACAAGTCTGGAAACGAAGCCGAATTTCAGTGGAGGGGACTTGCACCCTTGGTGTCTAAATTTTTAATTTCGATTTACGCTACAATGTTCGTTGGGATCGGTAAGAAAATCTCCCTATTGGCTCCTTAGCGTGTATGCTGCTTATTGATTTTGTACTATCACCTATGATTCGTGTACAAAAGCATGACTTGGTGAGGAGCCAATAGGGAGTGTTTCGTACAAACCACTGGCAATTCTTGTGTCGTAAATCGGAATTAAATTTTTTGGCAATAATCGAGTCAGTCCCCACCACCAACATTTCCAGACCTGTATACAAGACCGTGCTCCTGACGCTACTATGTTGTTCTCCATTTACTCCGAATCCCTTTCCCTCTCTTCTCTCTCCTCTCCTCTCTACTTTCCCCCTTTAATGCTTTTTTATCGTTCCGCCTAACTTATTCCTGCATTCTTCTTCTCTACCCCTTTCATTATCCTTTTCAAATTTATCTTCCTCCGTCAGAGAAGGCCTTGGAAAAGAAGCCCAACGACTGCGCTACCCCATTGATGGTTTGCAGGAGGACTGCTCCTGCGGCTGTGTTGGAAACGTCCGTTGTCAGGGTCGGGATGAAACAACTCGACGGTACTAGCCATGACCTGCTTGCACTTCTCGAAGGCAGTCGTCCACCAGACTGGGGTTTTGTCTTTCTTTTTACTAGAGGTGATGAGGCTGCATGTGAGAACGGCAGAGTTCTTCAATTGTTTTCGTTTTCGGGTATTCCATAAGCGCCTTAATTTTGTTCGTAGGTGGAGTAATCGATTTGGCGGAAACGTGATGTCCGAGGAACGTCAGATCTGATTGTCCGAAGATGAATTTTTGTTTGTTAAGGGTAATTCCGTTCGCGGTCATTCGTTCAATGACAGTTTTTAGATGTTGTAAATGTTCGTGGAGGGAAGAAGAGGCGATAAGCATATCGTCCAGACATATGAACATAAATTTTAGGTCACGGAAAATCGTATCCTGAAATCTTTGGAACTTTTGCCCTGCAGGATGAATTGGAAATTCATCAGCTTGGGTATGGGGTATCTGTCAGGGTTGATGACGGCGTTGAGGCGCCTATAATCGCCGCAGGGGCGGATTGTTTCGTTGGGCTTAGGATGTACAATGCACTAGCCAACGGACTGTCCGACCTCCTGCAAATACCCGTTGCGAGCATGAAGTCGAATTCCTGTTTCGCCTGCTCTAAGTATTTCTGAGAGAGGGGCCTGACTTTCGTGCTGATTGGAGGGCCGATTGTGTTGACATGGTGTTTGATCTGATGAATTGGAGGTTAGTGAAAATTTGGGGGTTGTATGATGGAAGGGAACTGAAGTAGAAGTTTTTGAAAAGGGCAAGTCGCTGGATCCTGTAGTGAATGTAGGGGTGAGTTGGGAATGGAGGGAGAGTCGAGGTTGTCGAGTTGCTTGGAGTTTGTGAATCAACCAGGCGTTAGCAATGGATGTCGACCATTAATTTGAAGTTATTGAAACAGTCGGTGCCGATGATAGAATAATTGATGTGGGCCTTGGTGAAGTTCCAGATGAACGGTCTGTTGAATCCGAGATCGATGGTTTTGCGAATAATGCCGAAGGCGGAGCCATTGGCGGCGTACAAGTTGGCTGCGGGGGTTTGATTTTTACAGGATGATAGAGATGTCTGAGCCGGTATCGATGAGGAATATTTCAGATGACAGGCGATCGGCGATAAAGGGGCGACTAAAATTCGAAAACATCGACTGTGCACCTATAGAGGATGTGTTTGATGGTTTCCCGAATGGTCTTGTGCGAAAAAGATGGAAGGTTGTTCGTTTCGTTGTTGAAATCGAGGGAAGTAACTCTGTTGTTATGAGTTTCTGAAGGGTGGTTGTCTGTGTGGGTTAAGACGGTTATGGTCTTCGTATGTTCTGGTGTTTGCAAGGGAATGTGGGCGAGTGCCTGTGTAAGTAGGGTATGAACATTTCCTGACTTTATGGCCTTAAGTTTGGTGATACCGGCATAGGTCATTCCAATCGAGTGAGTTGTTTGGTGTTGGTTGGGCTTGTTTTCCAACTGTGCAAGTCTCTTTTGTATAAGGTCGAGTGAGTTAAAAAATAAATCAAGTGGTTGGGTTGCTTGAGTTGTGCTGACAGAAGATTGGGTGACAGGTACCAGGTTGGAGATTTGTTTGTTTAGGATATGGGTTATGTTATCGGCTTGTGAAGCCAATTCTTCTTTGCTGGATGTGTTAGAGCTGAGGATTGCTCTTATGTTAGGTCTGAACTGGTTGAGCCAGAAATCATTTAGCAGGTTTTCCGAGATGTTGGTATCACCGGTGAGTTCTCGCATATATAGGAGTGTTTCGGATGGTAGTTGATCGTGGGTGTTTGTTAGATTTAACAGAGTGTTCAGGCGAGTTTCTAACGGTTCCTAGTAGTGATTTATGAGGGTAGTTTTTAATCGGTCTGCAGCTGGTGAGTCTCTTAGAATATTGATCACTATAGATAAGTCGTTCTTTGTAAGGTAGGCAATAATCGAGGAATATTTGTCTTCGTCAGTGAGGTTGAGCGGGCCGAAAATAGCTTCGAAATGGGTAAATCAGAGCGAGACTTTGTCGCTCCAAAAGGTGGGAATGTTTAGGTTGTTGGTGTTGTGTGGTTGTTGTATGTTTGCGTTGGGTGTGGGTGTGTATGCGTGTGCGTGTATGAACGAACTAGCACGTATGAGGTATCTGTGTCTTTGCATGTGGGTGCGCTGTATATGTGTCTAAGGATTGTTTGTTTGAATGAAATGAAAGGATGATGTGATTACTGATATGTTTGCTGTGTGGCTCATTCAGCTATAATATGCACTGGGGTGGTGAAAAAAATGCAGTGCTTGGATGCCAAACTAAATTAAAAATGAGCGAAAGGAATAACAACATAAAGTAATCTAAAATTTCACTATTGCGGACCAAAAGGGCTTGGGTGGACAAGGCGAAAGTGACCATCGCTATATTTGACTTCGATGTCAAATATAGGAGATTGGCGGGTTGAAAGCTTATTTACTGCAAGAAGGGTTGCAGTAATAAGCTCGATAGCTTAATGGGTAAGGGGAGGGATTGTTGTACTAGGATGTACTCCGAGAATAACGTGAATAATAATCTGTCATAGGGGGGGAGGGCGCAACGTTTCTAATTTCGAATTTGGTAGGCGTCAATGGCTTTACAGCTAGCATTAAGCGTTAACACGGGCCGGTAGGGGGTTGGCGTCTTAGCAAATGGGGTCAAAGGTGTGTCTGGGAATCGTTGACTTGTCTCGATGACAAGTAAAAGGGGTTTTCTCAACTATTCACTATATGGAAAGCTTTGGTTTATGATATGATCGGTAAGCTCTTGCTTTTTTGAAGAACTGTTTCAGTGACAGGGGAAAACAGGTCGATCGGACACGGTATGTAATGCCAAAGGTAACTTCCCGTGTTTGACAAGTTGGCAAGAGGGTAGCGGTAGGATGGCCCTTTTCTTTTCTTTTTTTTTGGTTCTTATCCTCCTTCGGCTCCCATTTACACTTCTCGTCGCACCGTTTCCCTCCCTCCGCTTTCTCTTTTTCTTCGTACATTCCTTGGCTTATTCCTTATCCCAATTGCTCGCTCCCTTTATTCCTTTTTGTATCTTTCCTCC
Source organism: Sepedophilus sp. GC000190 (assembly GCA_030264515.1). NCBI lineage: Eukaryota > Metazoa > Arthropoda > Insecta > Coleoptera > Staphylinidae > Sepedophilus > Sepedophilus sp. GC000190. The sequence continues at coordinate 5,358 of JARJED010099944.1, read as the reverse complement.
GCCTGATTTCTTCCTTGCTTCCGACCCTTATTTTTTTCTCTTCTCCTAATTAATTCTTCCGCCGACCCTTCGCTTCCATTTCTTCTTTCTCTTTCTCCACTTTTTTCATATATTCCAACATTTTCATACCTCTTTCATCCCATATAACTATCATCATATTCATTTCTCTCACCATTCCCGCTGGCTCCTCCATTTGTTCTTTGAGCTCCACTTTCTCGCCCATCTTGTTTCATTTTATTGTTTTGCACTCCTTATTGTTATTGTCTTCGTGCGCTTGCATTTGAACTCTCCGTATTACGCCCTCGGTTCACTCCGACGTACTTATCCGCTGTTCCGCCTCGTTCGTTCTACCAGTCGCTCCACTTCCACCTGCTCGACTACCGCCTAGCTCGTAGCGGCACAAAATGGCCGTGCCTTCTTCGATTCTCACAGCATTCTCATTGATTACCCTGCTCGAAGAAGTTCTCGAAATTCTTGTCAAGTTTCTCGAGGTTCTAGAAAACTTACAAAAATTCTTAAATGTCCGTAGATGCATTAGAACTTTCATAGAAGCCGAGAATCTAGAAAATTTGATATTCTATAGAGTGCTTTTAATAATTCTAGAAGGCTCTGGTAATTTAGAGATTCGTGAGGGATTTTAAAAGTATAAAAGGATTGCTTAAGGATCTGGAAGATACTTAGTTGGTTCTCGGAAGCTCATAGACGATCCTATCAGCTTATTTGAGGTTTAAGAAGTTCTTATCAAGCCTCTAGGTTCGAGGAAACTTATAAAGTTTCAAAAATGTTCATAGATGCACGGGAAGGTTCTTAGAATCCGATATAAGATGTAGAAAGCTTTTGTTGATTCTAAAGAGTGTTTTTCGAGATTCTAGATAGCTTTTAGATATTCTAGAAGCATTTTGGAGGTTCTAAAAAGGTATGAGATATTTTTGAAAGAATCGGTAGATTCTTAGTAACTCATTAATGTTTAAAGTCCTATTTGGGGATCTCGCAGTTCTTGCTAAATGCACTAGAAAGTTCTTCTAGATTTTTTTACAGGTTTTATAGTGCTTTTAGTTCTAGTCTAGGCTGGTAGAGAATGTAGAGGTCTGTTAGAAATTCTAGAGAACTTTTAAAGGTGTTAGAATATTTTTAGATGTTCCAGGAAATTACTAGAAGCTTTTGGAAGTCCATTCAAAATTAAAAAGCTCAAAATCTTAAATATAGAGGTTCTTGAACCGCTTGTCAAGCCTCTAGAAAAGGTTTAAAGGCTCAAAAATGATTGTAGATGTTCTGGAAGGCCATTATAGTAAAGAAGAAATGCAGGAGAATGCTCTAGAGCAAGCATTTGCAACCTACAGCCTGCGGGCCGGAACCGGCCCGTCACCTCATTTTATCCGGCCCGCAATAACTATCGAAAATCCCATTAAAACTGGCTCGCGAGTATGTTTTCAGAAATGAAATACGGTTAACGTTAAATGGTTAAAGTGTAAGAAACGTAGGCTGAGATTTAAACATTCAGAGAACGCTAAATGCGAGGGAAGTGCCATTCCACAAGGAGCGATATTTACTGTAGAATTGATCTTCAAAGATAAGAAGCAAATTTAAACATTTTCTCGAGGTTCTAGAAAACTTTTAAAAGTTATAAAATGTTCGTAGTTGAACTGAAAGTTTCTTTGAAGCCAATAGAGAATCTAGAGAACTTTGAGATTCCATAGAGTGATTTTAATGGTTCTAGAAGGCTAACAGAGATTCTGGTATTTTAGAGATTCAATATTTAAATATTTTAGAGGGGTTCTAAAGGTTCTCGAAGATACTGAAATGTTCGTACATTACTTAATGGATTCAGAACGCTCATAGACGATTCTAACAGCTTATAGGAGGTTTTTGACGTTTTTATCGATCCTCTAGGTCCTAGAAAACTTTTAAAATGTCTAAAATGCTAGTACGCGCACTGGAAGGTTCTTAAAAATTGATAGAAGATAAAGAAAGCGTTTGGAGATTCTTAAAAGTATTTTTTGAGGTTCTAAAGCGATTCTAGCTATTCTAGAAGCATTTTGGAGTTTATAAAAGAGCAAGAGATTTTCTTGAATTACTCTGTAGATTATTTGAAACCTATTTCGGTTTAAAGGTCTGTATGGGGATCTCGCAGTTCTTGTCAAGCCTGAAGAGGATCTAGAAAGTTTTCACAGATTCTATAGAAGTTCTTGTCGGCTTGTAGAGAATCTAAAGGTCTGCTAGAAACCCTTGATAGCTTTCAAAGGTTGTAGGGTGTTTTTTGAGATTCCAAGAGCTCATAAATGACTCGGTAAGTTCTTGGAAGTTCATAGAAAATTAAGAAAGCACCAAGAGATTCTTGAAACTAGAAAAGATTTGAAGGTTCTAGAATGTTTGTAGATGTTCTGAAAAGCCATTATAGCAAATAACAAATACAGGAGGATGCTCTAGAGCAGGTATTTGCAACCAACGGCACGCGGGCCGGAACTAGCGTCGCCTCATTTTATCCGAATTGCAATAAGTATCCAAAGTCCCATTAGAACTGGCCCGCGAGTATATCTTTGTTTTCGGAAATGAAATGCGGGTCAAGTTAAATGGTTAAAATCTAATTATTGCAAAGTGCTGAATTTTGTTTTGAAAGACTATTGAAGATTCTCAAACCTTTCTGAAGCATCTTAAATCTTTATGAAGAGTTATCAAGACTACGCTGAAGGATCTTTAATCTTTTTTAAGTTTTCTGAGAGTTGCCAAGTCTATTCTAAAAACTATAATGTTTTCTATAAACTTTCAGACATTTCAAGTCCTTGTAGCATTGAAAAAACTTTACAAAAACTCCTCTAGGTTCGTAAAAACTATTTAATGACAGTACAACTTCCCTTAACTCATTGAGGGTCTTTAAAGGTGTTTAAATACGCCAGTTTCTGAAGGTTCTCAAATCCATCTGAAAGTTCATCAAATCCCGATCTTCTATTGAAAATTCCCAAATTGTCCTGAAAGTTTACAAACTCTCCTCAACTTCTCCTGAAGGTTTACAACTTCTAATGATTTAGGAACCCTCCTGTAGATTTCCAAATCTTTCTGAAGGGCCTCAAATTTAACAAAAGTTTTTCAAATACTGCTGAAGGCTCTTAACAGTTGTTAAAGGAGCACAGAATGTTTATATTTTTATAAGATTACAGACATTTATCAAACTGTTCTGCGAGCTATCAAAATGGTATTAAGGCTATAAAAAACACTTCTGAGCGCAGAAACCTCTTATGGATCATGTAAAACTCTCCTGGATACTTCTTAAATCCTCCAGATAGTTCACAATTTTTTTATAAGTTTCCCAAATAATACTGAAAGTTCCCAACTGCTCCCCTAGGTCCCACAATTCTCCTGAAGATTTCCAATTTGTCTTTAAGCTTCAAAAATTCTCCTAGTTAGGACTACTAGGACTCTTTCTGAAGATTTTCCTAGTCTCCTGAAGCTTTAGAACTTCTCTTAAATATTCCTAAATTTTGGTGTGGTGTAAAGGCAACTCTGATTGACCAGTACGAAAGAAGTATGTAACGTTGAGAGAATGGATGAGAATTGAGTGACCAAGGAAGAGTATATGGATCTGATGGAAGAGATAGATAGATCCCGTAAGATATGGAGGAATGCTTTGGAAAAAAATCATTCAAAATTTGAAGAACAAGAACAAGAGAGCATGCATGATTAGATGCATGGATGTTCCCACAGCAAAAGAAGTATGCAAGCATACACAAGATCATTTGCTTACCCAACAAGGGAACGACATGACTGGTATGTATGTATTTTTTGTAAAAAAACTCATTCATGTGAAACGTCAGGAATTATTCTCAAGGTCCAAAAGAACTTTATGAAATATTCGACCCAGTGAGGCAGATTGCGAATAAAAAAAAATGTAAGTAGGGGAGTGGCCGCTCCTGCCCACCCCCGGAACGTATAATATCGTATATTCGGGGATATATAAGTTCAGGATTAAGTTCGCCGAGTTTGAAATTGAGCCGCCGGCGAAATTGGTTTCGTCCTGTCCAACTTGCCGCCTCTTATTTATCACCTTTCCATGCACTCCTTGCGCAGCTCGTCCGGAAAAAAAGCGATTCGCGGGGGGCGGCTGCGGAATGGCGGAGAAACTCTCGCGCGACGGCGAATAGGTCCAATATATTATTACCGCAATGGCATTGATAAGTGGCGAGAGGCAGATCCTGATTTACATGAGAAAGAACCTCTGTTTGCACGGAAGCGTGAAAAGCGATTTCCGGGGGGCGGTTTTTTGGCAAAAACTACTTTACCTATGCCTAATCATATTTAATCCATTACTAACCATATTTTGCTTATATTCACTATCAACTTTAAGCTATTTCATCATTATAGTCTCATCAGCTCAGTTAAAACTAGTTATACAAACTGTAACAAGACCTAATTATAGACTAGCTTATGATCTCAAGAAGCTTAAAACAATCGAAACAGGACAACTGATCTGCGCCAACTGATTGACAGGATAACTGATCGGCGGACCATTGATCCGCGCGACAACTGATCGATGGCCAACAGATCGGTAGACAACTGAACGGCAGAAAAACTGATCGGCAATATAAATTCAATATCTACACTAAGAAACACATATTATTGTTGATCATAGATTTTATTTTGTATTGTAATTGTATTGTATTGTATTAAACATATTGAATTTACACTGCCGATCAATTGTCCGTCGATTAAAAATTATCACATTCTGAAAAATAATAATAAATAATATAATTAGAGACGAGTTGTTTCAATTTTATAGTCTCATCAACGCAGCACAATGGTCTAATTTAATTAATCGCATTCGTTGATGTTGTTGTTGTTGTTATTATTAGCATTCTCAAAATTACTTAGGGCTGTTTCAACCTTATGTTCTCATCAACGCAGCAGAGCAAAATAAATAGCCCCTAAATTGAATTAAATCTCCGCATTTCAAAATATGATGTAGAGAGCATGCACGATGCATTTATTCGTCCCTCGTTTTATAAACTAAATCCCATCCTCTTGCGTTTTCCGCGTAATCGTAAACCCAGCATAATAAACGACAAAGACATACGTGCATTTGTTTATCCCCGCGGCCATTCTGACAATCCTTTTAAAAGGAAATGAAGTCTGCAACTTTACACAATCAGCATTTCAATCAGATGTCTCGCAGCCCCGTTTGATGTCCGCGGACCCGCGGGGGTCACTCCGCGCTCGACAAGACACAAACGCACGAAATATTCGTGTGGCAGGAAATTTATATACAAGAAGAAATATGAATTCATGCTCTGTAGCACGTTCATGCTGAAGCCAAAAACAAATTGCTATGCAAAATACGTGTTGCTAAAAAAAATATTTTAAAATTGA
>JARJED010099337.1:0-14772 GCA_030264515.1 Sepedophilus sp. GC000190 | reverse complement strand
TCGCTATTAACGTTAATTTGAGAGCTTTGTTTTCTATTAATTATTTGTTCCTTGAATTGAATTTTGTAATATTTTTAATAATATATTAAATGAATTTTTATGACATTTGCCGAAAAATTCGCCTTATTAACAAATTGTAATTCAGCGATCTGCGTGGTATATTGCCAGGTATTAGCAGTTTTTTTCTTAGTTTGGTTAATTTTTGTAGAATTTTTCCCACGTGTTTTTAAATTATTATTTAATTAAAAATTGTTGAAGAATTATCGGATTTTATTAACAATTTCTAAAATTAGCTGTAAAATCATGGAAATTATCCAAAATGTATCGAAAAATCTATAAAATCATTGAAATTTATAGAATTAATAAGGGGAAATAATTGAAATTCAATTAAATTACATAATTCTTAAAAATTATTAAAATTTATAGAAAATTTTAAACATTATTTGAACAATATTCAAAAATTGATTCAAAAATAATTAAATTTGTAAAAAAATCCGAAATCATTTTAATTTAGTGAACATTGTTGGAAATTATTAAAATTTATTAAGTTTTACAAAAATAGTTAAAAACTATTACAATTTTTATAAGAATTGAAAGAAATAAAAATTTAAATTTATGTTAAGGTGGTTGGGTATATACTATTAGATCTACTGAAATTGTTAGAATCTAGGGATTTCAGTATTAACAATTTTTATGAGTATAGTTCCTATATAAGTATTTTTTTAAATCTCGTAATTTATAATAATTTTATCATTTATTAAAAAAATCAATTATGTAATTTTTTTAAGAATTAATAAAGAAGAAATTTCAATAAAAATCACAGTTTTGTAAAATTCTCAATATTATCTTTGTTTAATATTTAAATAATGAAATTTTTAAAAGAGTTTTTGAAGAACTTAATAATATTTTTATTAAATAATAAAGTTTTACTATGAAATTTCAACAGTTATCAGAATTTTTAAGGATGTTTATATATTGTTTAATATTTTATAACAATTTCATTATTTAATATTTAATTAATTTATATCTAAATGTATTAAGAAATCAAGATTCATGTTTTTTTAATTATTATTATAATTAAAAATACAATAATTCTTCAAATGATCTAAACAATAAAAAAAATATTCAATATCTTCACAAATTAAAACACTCATTAGTTTAAAAAATCGCGAATTTTCAATAATTTTCCGAACCCTCTTTGAAATTCTCCGAAAATATATATTTCTAAGAATAAAAAATTTGCAAGGGTTTTAAAAAAACTGTTTTACTAAATATGAAGAAAAATATTTTTTTAAGATTTAAAAAAAAAATCTCAGAAATTCTTAGAATTTTTAGATTTTTTTACAAATTTGCGACTTTTGAATAAAAATAAAATTTGATAGTTTTCTTGATTTTTTTATTTTTCAAATTTCCCGGAAATCAAATGCAAAAAATCTAGATAATTATAAGAAATTAAAATTTTTTTAATATCTGGAATAAACTATTAAAATATAATCAAAATTCTCAGAAAAATAAAGTGCAAAAAGTTTTGAAAGTCGTAGAAATTCCCTAAACAATTTTGAGCATTTGTCTTATCTATTTCCTGAAAAATAATAATTTCTTTTCGACAACTATAAAATTTTCAGACTCTTTCATAATTGTTAAAAAAAACAAATACGAAAATTCTTTAAAATTGCAGTAAACCCTTGAAAGTTTTAAGGAAAATCAGAGCTATTTAAAATACACAAAAATTGATAAATACAATTCATACTGTTTCATTAAATTTTGTTGAAAAAAAATACATATCACGGTTATATGCCATTAAAATTAAAATGTGTCGATGTGCCATGATTTTAGGTACCTATATTAACAAATTTCTCAAAAACGGTTTAATCTATGTGTTTCAAACTTACCATTTATATTACAATTAATTATTACTTAATTTTATTTCAAATAAATATTTCTGAAAAAAAAGCTGTAAAAGGTAGTTCAGCTGAAGAGTACTCGATAGCTTAAATACATTTCAACCGAAAGCTTTTCAACAGATCTCACTATCAAATAAAGCCTACATGAGAATTTTTGTTGGAAGATTTTCAATAGTTTTTGAGAACATGCGAAGCAAAAAAATACACACAGGCATACAAACAGACATTCTTTGTAGATAGGAAAAACGTATTCAGAGGACTCTACAAGGTGCATAGTCTCAATTTCAGATTTTTTTCACGATTGCAATACATTGTCATACTACGTATTAATTAGCGATTCTACTTCAATATCTTATAGAAACTAATATTATTGAAATAATAACAAATTTATCAAAAACCTTAGCGAAATATTTTCACTCAATTCCTCATTCTTATATGCTTTGCCTTGAAAAAAAAACACGGTAATATCCTCCGTGTTTATCTTTCATAAGTTTTGCGACTTCAAAAAGCTATCATACATCAAAGAAAAGTTCCACATCCCGCGACAAAATTGAAACAAGCAAACACTACCGAAATTTCCGCCCCGCTGTGTCCCCCCTCGTCTATTTATTTATTTTCATTCCCCACCACACACAAAAGTATTAATAATTCACAGCGTACTGCAGACCTTAAATAAATCACGACCGCCTGTAATGACAATGAAATAAAAAAATAAAGACGAAACGGAGGGAAACGGGGAGAATGTGGCATCAAAATCCGCGCCTGATAGTAAAACAAGGGTGGAAAAGCTTTTCGAATCTTCGACATGAAATAATGCAGTGTTTGCCGGGGATTAAAAAGGGATTAGCGCGAAATGATGGAGGTGTGGCGAGTGCTCGAATATTGAATCCTGGATTTCTTATTGGAAAAGTTATCAGGTTTTGCGTTTCGTCTCTGATTCGTGTTGCACTTTAATTACGGTTAAGACGAAACGCTGCTCGGGTTTTATATCGCTCCCCCTCATCCCACCCGATAATTAATTTGCGCACATTCAGTCCGATTGAATTTAATAATTTGGCGAGCCGTAATTTAAAGCTTGAAGGGCTAATGTGGCCGCAGGAATTATAATTACATGCAATTACACGCAATTTTGAAAGTACGTAATGCGGCGGTTTCTCATACATACGTTTAATTGAAGATAAAATTATTCATTAAAACGCACTCAATATGAACAATAGTTAATTAGAATTGGACGTAAATAATGAATAAACATTGAAATTGATTAATTCATAATTAATAATTATGGATCACACTGCACTAATCATTTATGTGTAATTTTTGATTCGTATTATTCCACCGCATTTTGTTTTATAGACAGTGAACTAAGCAATCAATTATTATAGCCATAATAAATACACAAAACACTCCAATTAACTAACTAGTGGCATATTCAGGGAAGCATTCTTTTATATAAAAAAAGGGGAACTAAATTAAAAATTATATATATGACGTAAACTTTTCGTAAAATGAATGGCTATGTTTAACCGTAATTACAACATTTTTAAGTCTCTTGTTATAGTTGTGTACATCACATCGTGTGCGATGTCTGGCTTTATTCTTGTGCATATAATGTAAGCAACTTCAGCAGGTAAATGCATATTTCAGTTACTAGACAGTGATTTAAAATACCGCCTACATGATGTTGTACAACTAACTCCGACACTACGTCAAATAATTCTTTTCTGAGAAACAAATACCCTCTGCACTAGCGCTTCTTCACACAATAACATTATAACTGAGCACTGAATACACAAGGGCATGGTAAACTTTTTTTTAGTTGATAAATTTGATTTTAGAACAAAAATTTTAAAAAATATTTTATTTAATTTGCGCACCACCATCACGTGATCTTAAAATAAAATATATTTTTTTTAATTTCATGAAAATATAAAAATTATGAAGATTACCAACTCTTACATTTATATGTATAAAATACAGCTTTTAATATATTTGCTTCAATTATCTCTTTACATAAAGCTGAATAGTTTAATGGCATATATAACAATTATTTTTATTCTTAGTAATTTTTTAAAATCAATTGTATAAATGGTGGCAGCGCCGGGAAGACAATGTTTTATGATATAGAAAATGCAATTTTTAATATTTTTTTTGTTTACATAGTAGCAAAACATAACTAATTGATTTATTATTGATAAAGTAATAGGTAAGATTTATTTTTATTTTTTAGGAATTAAAAAAATATTGTAATAATTTTACTTCAACTCAAAATATATTTATTATTATTGATTTTTTGCAAAAAAATCAAGATAAATTGTATGTGGTAATTGAAAATTTGATAAAATATATATAAAAAAATAGTCTCAAGATGCAGTGGTCGGAACGGTGAAATTTAGTTTGAATATATTTTTTCCGATTTTTTTAATTTCATTTTCCTATATTACAGATTTTTTGCAATAAAATTTAATTTATCATATGTTTTTATTGAAAATTAAGTAAAATACATTTAAGAACTTAAGTATAATAGAGTTGTGAAATTTCATTTACATATAATTTTTTCGATTTTTTTTTAAATTTTATTGAAACTTGATGCACGAAAGTGGAAACAACACTTACATTTCGTGTTGCATACACTACAATTTTCAATATTTTATCTTCAGGTATGATCTAAAATGAAATTTATAGTTTGATTATTCGCTAGAATTAGAAAAAAAAAGGTTTGCGATTATTTGAATATCAAGTGTATAAATGGTGTGCGACCAAAAAGAAATTAATTTAAATCTAAATCCTAAAAGTTTTCTCAATAATTCAACACAAACGTATCAAAATACTTAAAATTATTTAGAAATTCTTTAACATTTCATGAAACTTCAACGACTTACTTCAAGATATTATCAAAAATAACATTTGAACTGACAAAATGATTCTAAAGATACCATTTCACACTGCAAAAATAGAAATTGACTTTCAAATTACGGTTGAATTCTGATAATATAATTTTAAATGGGAAAATACAATTGTAAAGAAATACAGAACTTTTTAAAGAGTCGCTTCAACCATCAAAAATTACATATTTTCTGTAAAAAATTATATTTCATTTTAATTCTTAAAATATTATTTCAAATTATACAAATAAGATTTCAATGATTAAAAAGGCATTTGAATCACAACAGAGACGATTTTATTGAGTAAAATTAACAATTACTGACCATAAAGCTCTATAAATAATCAATTCGAATCATGATTTATTATTAGATCAAATCTTTAGAACTTGTTTTAGAGATAAGCTTCTTGCAATATATAAAAGAGTTTCTAATATAATTTACAAATTAATATATTCTCATAGACGTCTCTTGAGCTGACTGGAGAAACCAGGTACCGGCTCGTCGAGGTGATGCTAGTCGGCTTCAATACACCACTTTGCTTAACTGTCCTAGCTCTAAAATGTTGCAATTGACTGAAATATTATCGAGAATATTTAAAAATCATTGAAGCGGTATAAAAACGACCAAAATTTGTTGAAAAAATATTAAAAGGTAATAGAAATAAAAATTGAGATATTAAAAATAAACAAAAATGGTTTAATGCTGATAAGAGACATCGAATAGCAATGAAAATTGTTAAAAATCATTAAAAAGTTAATGAATTTTTTGAAGATATTATTGAAAATTTATAGCACTCATTAAAAATAGTCAACAAGTCGCTAAAAATAAACAAACATTGTTGAAAATTATTTAATAAAAATCTGGGAAATCATAGTAAATTTATATAAATCTAATTGCAATTTGTTGAGTTTTACGGAATTTTCATGAAATATTTCGAATTGTCATTGATTCTCATATAATTTTACGAAATATTGGATAATTTATTTGAATTTTGATTAAATTTCAATATTTTTTAAAGAATTTCTTAAATTTTTCATAAGATTAAATTAATTTAGTTATATTTTGGTAAAATTTTAAAAAAAGTTGATGAATTTATTTAAATTTTAATTAAATTTAATGAAATTGATTTTGTTTTTATTTTAATTTTGATCAAATTTCACGAAATATTGAGTACTTTTATTTAATTTTTTTGTTATACATTGTTAAAATTTCATGATTTTTTTATTAGTTTCTTTGAATTTTGATAGAATTTGAACAAATATTTGATGAATTTGATTTATTGTAAAACTCGTTGAAATATTTTTTTTAGAAAATTTATTGAAAACCGATAAAAATCATCAAAGTTAATTGAAAATTTGTTAAACATAAACAAGTCTGTTAATAATTCCATAAAAACATAATCGATTAATTTATTTAAATTATGCGAGGATAGAGAGCTATACATTCAAGTGCGAGTGAAGCGAGCCGTAGGTTTCAGCATGCTGTTTAATTGATGTAAATTTTTACGATTTTGGTTGACACCATACAGTTAGTCCTCATCTCCTATATCCGGCGAAGCTTTTTGTGCGACTGCTGAATTGATGTAATTCAATTTAAAGAACTGTTGTGAAAATTACATGAATTTCTAACGACAATTCGATGACATTTGTTTAATTTTAATCAATGGTTTACTGTTTGATAAATATGCAATGAAATTCTATTACAAAAGTGTTTGAAAATATAATGGGATTCAAAGAAATTTAATATGAAAATATAAAATCAACAAAAATTCGAAGCTTTATTTTTCAAGTTTCTAAAAACCAAATTTTCTTTATGAATAGTATTTCCTTTAAAAAATATATTTCAATTAAATTGAGATTTAATTTATCTCTCATAAATATTTATGAAAAGTTGTTCTAAATCAGAGCCTCTCGAACATTTTCACTTGGCGACCCATTTAACCCCATCAAATATTTTCGAGGCTCTAAGTGTCAGGGTTGGAAAATACATGGGTATTAAATAAAAGCCCAGCTCACCGTGTATATTTGATTTTACTCCTTGGCTTTTTTAGGTTTTGTTCAATAGTGGTGGTAATAATTTAATATTTTTGAGTTTATTGTAATAAACAAAAAAATATTCCAGATTATTTTCAAAAACAAAACGGGGAATTCAAAATATTAGTTGAAGATTCTTGTAAAAAACTATTCCTAAAAACTCTTAAATGCTTAAATTATATATAAAAAAATCATTAAAGATACATGATAAATATAAAAAAATCCATACAAACGAAAAATCTTGAATGTTCCTTAAAAATATTGATAATTTTCAAAAATTTGGGAGATGAAAGAAATATCATTAAAAACATCGTGAGTATTATTATTATTATTATGATTACTAAAAATTCTTTATTTAAAAAAACGTCTTAATAATTCGTAATGAAAATTTTGAAAAAAAATAGATCACAATGTTTTTTTCAAAATCTTCACAAATCTCAAAATGTCAATATTTTTCATTTAATTTTACCACAAAATCAATCATTTGTATTAATTACCATATAGTGTTAATGAGTTTTACTAATATAAAAATATCTTGAATTGAATTGATTATTTTTTTATAAAAAATATAACTAAGTTTTATTAGAAATTATTAAATTTTATCCAAATATTTTTTAATTTTAATAAATCGTGGATAAAAAAAATTCACGCGATAAATTTTGTTTAAATTTCGTTATTTTTTTTAAATTTCATTCATTGAATTTTGAAAAAAATATTTGAATTTTTATAAAAACAAAACCTGAGGAGAAATAATTGAGTTTTGTTATAATTTAATTAAATTCTTGTGAAATATGATGAAATCTATAAAAAATATAAATGTTGATGAAATGTTAGTATTGTGTTGTGATATTTATTAAATTTAACAGAAAATTAATTAATTTTACTAGAAATTTTTAAATTTTGATGACATTTCATTTAATATGAAAGGAAGATTAATTGAATTTAACAAAAAATCAACGACTTTGGACCAAATTTTAATTATTTTAGAGTTATTGATGAATTCGACAAAAAGTTATTCTTTAATAATATTTTTAGACATGTTATTGTGTTTAATATGATAACATTGAATTTTGATGAAATTATCATCTAATTCCCCAAAATAATCATTGAATTTTAATCAAAAATAATTGAATTTGACATAAATATTATTCATTTTTTATATACATAATTAGAAAGAATTTAACTAAAAAACATCGATTTTTGTAAAAAAATTATTTATTATAATAATAAAAACGGAAAATTTCATTGAATTTGCCCTAAAATAATTCAATGAAATGAATATGATTATTATGATCATTTAATTTTCGTAGAATTTTGTTAAATTTCATAGTAGGTACATTATTGAGAATTGTTCAAATTTAATTTAATTTGACAGTTGAAATCAGATTTTTATTAACTATTATACCATCTCGTTTAACTTTTATATTATTTTATTGAATTTTGATGAAATTTTATTGATTGTTGATGACAATTCATTGAATTTGGCAGGTAATCAATGAATTGGAATGAAATGTTTCTCTTAAACTTTCAACTGAATTTATTAAAAATGAAAGTGTGGGTGTTTTAATTTATTTTGCCTAATTAATACTTTTACTATGTTTTAAAGACAAAGTCAATTATTCTTACTAATGATTTGGGTGTGAGGTTTTTTATTTAATTAAAGTTGATGCTTTATTTATTATTATTTTTTTATAAAACTTAAGTTTTAAATCTGTATCGCCCAACAACTTGGTACTTAAAAGTTTAATGGTAAATAATTGATTAATGTCAATTATTTCATTTCAATTGAGAATGGTTTATGAAACAATTTTCTTTTTCAACACCAAAATTTGAAGGAAAGTATTTTTAGAATTATGTATCTAGACAATTCAAATGATCAATCATAACTTTTAGAATTTAATCAATGAAATGGATATTTTCAATTATAAAAGCACATATCGTCGGTACAATGCCAAAACCGTGCAATGTGCAAATTTGGCACTTTTCAGTTATGTACAGTAGCAACTTGAATGTTATCAATACTAAAGTTACAAATATTCTTCCTGAGTCTAAACCCTTTTTATACCCGATTTTTCATTCGCGAAAGTGTGCTATTCACATGTGTTTCAATAGCTAAAGAATGTACCAAAAACCTGTTTTCTCAAAACGGGAAATTCGCACATTCGTGGTTTTGGCATTGTACCGACGATATAGCTGTAAACATTTCTAAAGATCAAATAGCATCCTAATGTAAAACATTTAAGCCTGTTATTTTGTTACGATTGCCTCGCTGTGGATCATACAATGAGTAAAAATTGTTTGTTCATTGTCATGAGAAGTATTTTCGCTTGAAGCAGAAGGATAAATTTGGGCGCCTATGTATATAGTTTTATTTATTTCTGGTGTAAAAATAGAGAGATGAACTTATTAATTATTAAATAAAAGATACAGAATGCAGTAATAGTGCAATAGTAGTAGTAAAAGGGTTCGAAACCTCCTTTTTTTTAGTAAAACAAATAATGTGAAAACAAAATAAAATATCAGATTGCATATCAAATTCAGAACCATTTTAATGCTGTTTCTTATGTTTGAAAGAATTTTCTAACAAATTAAATTTTCTTCGTAAATCATAAATATTCTTTAGAAAATCTTGAAACATCTTAAAAATAATTTAATAGGTTTTCAAAAAATGATGAGAATTCTTGAGACATTCTTATTTTTTTGGAAAAACTTATTTATTAAGATAACTCGTATTTTTGAGATCTGCCGATTCGATTTTTTTAATTCGTGGTATTTCTTAAAAAAATCCTTGAAAATTTTACAAGAATTTTCACAATTGTTGAAACAAAAACCACTATATTTATTAGCAGATACTGAAAATTAATCAAAATTCGTTAAAAAATTTAGAACATTTTAATAATATTTTTTAATTCTTAAATATGTTTTTTTTTTAATTTTATGAGCGGAAAATTCTCGACTCTTTCAAAAATTAATTAGTATTCTTAAAAAGTTTTTGAAAACCTCTTTGTGATTTTTGAAAATTCTTCAAATATCAAATGCTTGAAAATTATTAAATAATTTTAAAATTCATTAAAAGTTCATGAAAATTATCGAAAAATTCTTAACAAAATTGTTACTTTTTTTCGAGAAACATTGAAAGTTCTTTAAAAAACATTGACATTTCTCAACAGTTTTGGAGATACTTTATAAAATATCTTTAAAATAATCGTGAAAACTCTTCAAAACATACGTGAGTATTATTAAAGTATCTTAATGATTCTTTTTAAAATTCTTAAAATATGGTAGATTTTCAAATATGTTGACTATTCATTAAAAAAACGTAAAAATATTCTTAAATAATGTTGACTCTTCATATTTTTTAACAAAATTGAAAAGGAAAATTTGTATCTCAATAGTAGACTTTTCTCTATAATGGACAGTGAAGAGGAACGTAAATGATAATTTCTCTGAAATTTCCGATATTGCTTCTCATGTTCTTTACTAAATTTTACTAAAATCATTAAATTTGGTTTTATTTTCATTTATTTTTAATAAATTCTCAATAAATTTTAGTTACAGAGTTTGAATCAAATGAAAGTTGTAATGCAAATTAAAAATTTCTGACTCTAGAGATATGTAACTTGGTAGCTCAGTTGGTAGGCGACCGGCGCGGCGCGGCGCGTAAAGCAGGAGGTCGGGGTTTACAATCCCTTACGATTGATTATTTTTTAATTTGTATTTTAATTAATTTCTCTGTAGGAAACTACATTAAATCATTATACATGTTATTAAATCATTGAGTTTTGCAAAAATCAATGATTCTCTTAAAAAATATAAAAATCTAACTGAATATTTTCCAAAACCATTAAATTTTAATATCTTTTGTTTAAATTCAAGTAAATCGTTAAATTCCGATCATTTATTTATTAAAAATAGTCTAGTTTAGTTGAAATTTCATTCAATTTGTCAGGAAATCAATAAATATTAAAAAAATGAATTTTCATTAAAAATTGCTACCAAATAATTGAATTTTGCTAAAATTGGCTAACATTTCTGTGGAATGTTTTAAATTTATTCAGAAATTATTGAATTTGATGAAATATATATTTTATTAATTAATTTAATTTTAAAGGAAAATATTTATTTTCCAAAAAATATTTAAATTTTGATGAAATTCGAAGGGATTTAACAAAAAATCAACGAATGTTGCAAAAATTTTAATATTTTTTGTGAGATTTTATTGAATTCCACAAAAAAATGAGTTTTAATAATGTTTTACCAAAAATTTTTGCATTGTTGAAATTTTCTTGAATGTATTTCAATTTTGATTAAATCCCCACAAAATTTGCCAATTCGGTGAACTTGAATATAATTGAATTTTACTAAAATCATCGGTCTTTGTTAGAAATTGCCAATTTAATTGAATTTAAACTGACATCATCAAATATTAATTTCATTGAATTGAATTTTCGAATAATTTTATTGTATATGACACTAAGCGTTAAGTTTTGTTCAATTTGAACTGAATTTGAAGAATCAGTATTTACTTATCTAGGAATTTTATTATATTTTCGAAATTTTTATAGGCTTGGCCAGAAAACCTTGATTATTTATCAAATTTTATAGTATTAACTGTCAAAGCAATACATTTTTATCAAATTTTACCGAATATAATAGAGTGTTATTGTAATTTAATTAAATCTTCATGACATTGGATTAAATTTTGATGATATTTCATGAAATTAAATCCTTTAAATTGGATTTAAATTTGTTTCTAAAATATTTTTTAAAGGAATTGTTACAAAATAATGATTTTTTAAGTTATTTTGAGATAAAATAATATCAATAATGTATGTATGTGGGCGTTTCTACTCAGTGTTGAGTTTCGCCACCTCCAATCTTGAAGTTTATAAATCCTTTTTTGTTTTTGTTGGATTAGCTCCTTTTTTCTATCTGTTTATTCTCTTAATATTAATAATATTTATATAAATAAATGACCAACATAAAATACTTTGAAAAGTTTTGTTTTTCTTGCTTTTACTTGAAGCAAACTCGTTGATTATTTTATCAAAATTAATTTGTTTTCTAAATTCCTGCTTGATTTATAATTTTTTTATTTTATTTTTATTTTGTTATGTATTACTTTTCATTTTTCACCAATTTGTCGCCCATTCCCATTGTTCACCTGAGGCAAATGCCTCGTTTGCTTCACTCTTGTCCCAAATCTGGTGTCGAGAATATTTATTTATTTATTTTGCTAACATTTCTGTGACCCCTACATTTACTTACGCTACTTCGTATGGGATTGCGACCAATGCTTTGAGAAGCTCTGCTGTAAATGATAGTTTACCTGTAGAGGTAAAGTATTTGATAGCTTAAATTAATTGAATAATAAAATTAAGTAAATAGTCAAAACGTGTTCAGGGCTCCCTAAAAGGTCCATTTTCATCAATATCTGAATAACTTTTATTTTACGATTACAATACATTGACTACATGCTATATGTACTCGTATGATAATGTAAAAATATTAATTAAATAAGATCCGTTTGATAAATCTTTATGGTTGTAGGCTATTAAATGGAGCAATTGATCGGGAGATTGGGACTTATAAACAGATATATAAATCAAAGTTTCACCAACGTATCTACTTTTGATTTGGAAGTTTTCCGATTGAGTTTATATTGCACCGAAATATATATATATATATATATATAAGTGAGGGGGGGCGAAAGACGATGTGCCGGTTGACGGAGAACGCGAGGACGTTCGCCCGTGGGCAACGAAAGCATGCCAGTTTTCAGTTTCATTGCAATAGTTTCAATCCATTTACCGCACATATTTGCTGCCAGAAGTAAACTCATAAAGTGCCGGGATGCCCGATGTGATTGCATTTCGGGGGAAGGGCAGCCTCGACGAAACACGTTTATTGGGAAGTGTTTATGTTCGTAGGCAGTTATTAATGTCTTACAATGCTCCTGAAATATGAGCTTTTCAACTGACTTTCCCCCAAGAAGAAAAGATCTCCGCGAGATGTAGCTTTGTCTTCAATGTCACAGCCCATCGGTTCCACTGTTTACATTCAGACTTTATACAGATTCAAAATGACTCTTAGTTTACTATTGTCTGCACGTCTTTCGGGCCATTTTGCCTCGAGCGCCTTTGCACCGAGGCCCATTATTCGGATGATTATACAGATTTTAAGTAACTGCTATTATATAACCTAAAACCCACTATTTGAGCCTGTCTCGGAATGGCCCCCCGCGCTTTTAAGCGCTGCATTTTGATAAGACAATGGAAACATTATCACCGAACATCGGTTCGAATGAGATCCCGCCAGGTACGCCAATTTGTACGTAGAAGTGCGCCGCCCGCGCCCCCTCAAAAATAATTGAAACCTCCAGCTTAATATTTGTTATTACCTTCCGCAGCCTGAGAAAACCGGAGGGGGCGGCATTTAACAGCGCTGAATACATTCGCATAATAAAGCTATGTGCCGAAAGATAAACCCGAACAATTTCGCGACTGACACACGTACAAATGATGCAAACTTTTCTTCGAAAAAAAAAAACGAAAACTTTCCGGTTATACAGATTTCCTACAAATTTGTTCTCTTGTTCGCACTTTACATACATTTCGAATCACACTCGGGCATAATAATTATCAGTAATCTTTAAAACCCCCATTTAGATTATTCATTAAAATAATAAAGAAAAGCTTTCCGTGCATGGTTATTACAGTCGATCAATCCTGCCCTATTTATTTAGATTGTGAGACTGAAAAGTGCAACACGTAAAGCGGCAATAACTGGCACTGTTTTAATGTCCGCATGCACGAAATGAACAAACAAACTGTTACATACTAAAAGGACTCGGATCTTTGTTTGATAACACGGCCGGCCGGCGATAACGCGCGGCGAAATTGCTTAAAATATGGTAAACCATCGCATAAATTTTATACGAACAAGCCGCACTTGTGTGCCGCTACACAAAGGTAAACGTTCCATTGATAATATTTTCGGCAAACGTTCCTTATTTGTAATTAATTCCTTTAATTAAATGTTAATATTATACGGCGTACAAATGTTTTCTGCTCTTTGTATACGGCTATTATTAGGCGCTTGTAAATTTATGATCCTCTGCTCTTAAATTAGAAGGGTGACTTAACTGCTTAATTGTTGCGGATGATGATTATTGGTGCTTATGTTTCTTGAGAATATTTTTGGAGAGCCCGCAAACGTTCCCCAAATAACATAGGAATACTTGCTTTAATTAAATTTGAATATTTCAACAATGCCCTATATAATTAATCAATACACGTCATTATTTCTGTTTTGCAAACAAATAAATCCGATGTTTTTATTAATTAAATAACAATGTATTTTTAATGCTAAATGCTATTTTATATTTCATGCAATAATCCATTTCGCGAATGATAAATATTTTAATTTTATTTCATTATATTCAACATTTGTTTTTTAAATTATTATCAAATGTAATGATATGAAGTCAATATTCATAGGCATTATATAGTACCCATTACATTTTAACACAAACAATTATATTTTTACATATCATTTTTAACATTTTTATAGTCGATCACAAAATTTTGATCAATGAGGTAGCATTTTTTTAAATTGAAAATACAGTTTAATGAAATTTTATTAAAAAATAAAATCTTGTGGATTTACTAAATGTATAAAATCCGATTTCAGGCGAAGAAACAGTTGAAAATGGCTGGGACCAACTTAAGGAGACGTTTAAGGGCGGTTTTTCACCTCTCTCCACATTTCAACTCCTAGTTAACTCATAGTTAAGGTGGCCGCTTTTGGCGGAACAGTCCCGATTTTTAATAATTTTATTGAAATCGGTTGAGGTGTTTTAGAAATTCCTCAACGCAGACAGACAGATAGACAGAAAACAAAATGTTCTACCTTACCAATCTTACAAATTCATTATTAGTATGATTGATTGAG